>JAXGGA010014586.1:0-31645 GCA_038373865.1 Uloborus plumipes
TTTACTTTTCAGCCCAAATTAGCCATGATTTTTGTACATTTAATCAATTAAACATGTTAACTAGACAATTGCATTACCCAAATTTCATTACTCTACAGAAATTTTTTCTTGGTGTTGGGATTTTTTTTCCGCCAGTGTATTAGCCGCTGGCTCGTTTCTTATCCAGATCTAGTGCTCTTCATTATTAAGATATTTATCCGTGATAAAATTTTCTTCACAATCGCAAACATTAATTTTTGCAACATTATGTCATTACCAATCTAAGTGGTTTCCTATCACCATCTCTTTTTTTTTACGGAAAGGTACTCATTGTACGGGCTCAAAAATTTCCTAGTTTATATTTTATTTATTTATTTTCTAACGTTTTAGTATCAAAATTCAATTCAAAAATTTGCAACAGTTACTCTATCTTACATAATTTCATACTGCTTAAGGATACTGCCAAGGTACAAAGCTATTTGGAAAGCGTCCATCTCCATTATGTCGGAAGATGCTGTCAAACTCGGTTTGGTTTGAAAAATAAATTCAACTTGTAAATGTTTTTTAACTGCAAATCCCCAAAACACATTGAAAACACGTTAATGAAAACTTTTAAATCCCTGAACATTATTTTTAAAAAAGTGTTCCAGTCGCCCGAATGTGTGCGCCAAAATAAAGTATTGGGTCACATTTGAGAGCCGATTGGACAAGTATTTGAGCGTACTGGAGGAATAATAGTTTTCTCTCACCGAACTTTAATTTAAACAGCTTTCTTTCACTGAAAGTAAACACAATTTCTCAGTATGTCATTACTAGAAATTTTGTTGCAGTAGATAGATTTCAAATGCCATGCCAATTCAGTTAAAAGTTGATGGCCTTCTCTGGTTGAAGACTGCGTATGTATCATGGCGGTTGTTGGCAGTTGCACCAGAAAATTGCTGTACAACAAAAACTATTGTACGGTCAATACATTAGCAGCATAACCTCATCGGCGGATGATCGGCCATTCATTGAAACCCGATGAAATTCTCATCGGCCGATGATTGGATTCGATGAGTTCTCTTCGGGAAGTGCTCCAATATGTCTCATCGGCCAAACAGAATTAGAGCAGCAAAATCCGATGAGTTTTGCTCGAAATACGATGAGATTTGGAGCAATTTACGAGCAATGCAGTCCCGTGCCAAAGAATTTAGAAGGAAAGTTGATCGGAAGAATATCGCTTTCCGTTGAAAAGTAGCTCATCGAAAACCGTGCTCGGATACTGATCGGAACGATGTCATCGTGCGTTATGGGTTCAGTTTACGAGGAGTTCGATGATCAGCCGAGCAAAATCCGATGAGTTGATGCTATTTGGGTGCCTCGTAAGTGCTGCTAAAAGTGTCGCAGAAAATTTTTCGAAAGATAGGACATGTACTATTGTTTAAAATTTCTTCCCAAAAAGTGAGATGAACCAACTGTATGCTCTGAAAAGTGTTTTGAAAGCTTTTTCAAAAATTGTGCTTGACAGATCTCAAAAAAGAAGACAAGTATTCGCATTCAAAAAGTATTGATAAGGTTTCAAAATTGTCTCTTCTGGTAAAATTCTAACAAACGGATTTAGCTAGTTTAAAACTGAACGCCACACTTCTCATCCGTTAAGACGAATTACTATTATTGACAGAGTATATTATTCACATTTCAATCTGAACTACCAATGATGGGAACAAAAACGAAAAAAAAATTATCGTATCATTAACATATTTTCCTATAAATGCAATACTATGATTAAACCCTAAATAAAAGTCTTTCAATATTTTTTATTATTTAACCCATTAATGCCTAGCGTCCCTTTTTAGGGACGGTCCAAAAAAGGGTCTGGATTTCCCCAAAATGAACATTTCAACCAAATAATAGTGTTCAATGAGTACCTTGGTACTGTTTCAATTAGTTATTAACGAATTGCAGCACATAACCATTGTAAAGTGCGTTCTGTAGCAGTTTTAATATGATCTTTATCAAAAATGACATCGTTCACAATATCAAGAAAAAAAGCTTAGTTTTCAAAGTTATTCCCAGCTTCCCAGTTTATGTTAATTGCTGATTTTATTTCTTCTTATAAAATGTCTTTTTAAATATTATATCGTAGGCAGAAAAAAAAATTAGTAAAAAAAGTATGTACCCACTGGGGTCTATCGTAACTTTTAAGGGACGATTTTTTTCCCTTAATAAAACAATTATTTTTTACATAATATTTTTTTAAATTATTTTTCCTGTCCATTAAACACTACTTGTAACCAGTGTACAAAATATCTTTGGAAAAAAATGTCAGGCATTAATGGGTTAAATTCCTAAAAAAAATTTAGTGGATTTAAAGTCTTCAGGATGTAAATTTTTACGCCAATTAATTACAGATTAAACTTTCAACAGGAAGCAAAAAATGCCGCATTTTCCTAAATCAACTTCGAAAGTAGATCCACCGAAGTACAAATTTAGTTAACGATGCATTTTATCTTGATGCAAATTCTTTTCTGAGAATTTCAAAACAAATTCCGGTAAATTCTTAGCGAGAAACTTTAATGAAGTTTTGTGCATAAAAAAAGAGCTACTCAATGAAGATTGGGAGCGTTTTATAAATTCCTTTTCAAGTCTTAAGAGTTTCATTCAAAAGCGTATTTAAAGTAAAAGACAACTGTCGTTAAGTCATGCCAAAAGAAGAAAAAAATCATCAGTATTTTGAAACGTAATTTAGCAATTAGATCCATTAAATATGTAAATTAAATGCATTGGATTTAAGTGTGTGCGTATAACGAAATTTTGTAAAATTTGAATTGGTTTTTTCTTGTCTGAGAAGTAAAGAAAACTAAATGAGTAGATAGCAAAGTTTGTTTTTAGTTTTATTTAGTATTCATAAAGATAAAAAATGCACTTTTATGCATTTTAAACAGTAACTAAATTTATTAATTTAAGGTACAAACTTGCGTCATATAAAGTTTTTTAAATTCTTCGTTACAAAAATAGAAATTTGTGACAAAAGTAATAGAAAATAAAAAACAACATAGCCCTTCATATAACTGATACAACTTCGTGTATATTTAAAAATAAAACCTAAATTACTAGCTGTAGTAGAAGACACTGTCTTGTCAATATCAACTTGCCACTAAAACGTCATTAATTACGTAAATTTTCTAGAGTAGGGAGCGATGTGACTGTGAAAAGGATACTACTCCTAAAATTATGTTTTAAATCCCAGAACATTACCTACACTGTTAAAAATTTTCCTGAAATTTTACGGTAAAAGTTACTGCCATCCATGTTGCCAGTAACTTTTACCGTATTTTTTTTACTGTAAAATGTTACGGAAGAGAAAACAAGAAATAAAATGCGCGAGATACGAACGACAAGGATCGAAGAAAGGATACAATTTTTTTCACACTGCTTTGCTATCCATGGTACCAGATAAAACACATCAGGAGAGCGGAAATAGGGTGTCATCTGCATCTCACAGTAAGTCACGTGGTGATCAATTGGCGCTGCAATTGCAATTTTTTACCGGTACAATTTACTGTAAAAATTTTCTGTACTGTAAACGCTAAATTTTACAGTAACAATTACCATAAAAGCGTCCTGAATTTTTAACTGTGCAGAAACGATCGACAGCGTTTTCGGAATTTTCTTACAGTGAGTTAAAGTGAGTCATCAAGAAACGCAGTTTATATTAAAATTTGATCAGACAATTTCGACAAGAATCTTTAAATCTGTTGCTATACTTTTGCCCGTTGATAACAAACTGCATGTTGATAACTCGTTACAATCAGTAAGGCTTCCTTATGACTATAAAATCACGATCTAGCGCGATTTTGCTATTCTACAGAGAAAAATAGCTGAGAGAGTGGTCTTATTGGTCTACATCTCTATATATCTGTACCTCAGAACCAGACTAACGTAAGTCCGTTTTCGTCACTTTTTTTTTCAGCAGAGGGCGAAAACGATTGTCGGATGAATCCAAAGGATGGAACTCGAGCTCTTCTAACGCTGAAAAATAATTGTGAATGAATTTCTTTTCTAGAATAATGTCCTCATGGGTCGATGCGGAATAAGATTCAATATACAAAGCAGCAAAAAAGTGAAAATTGCCATTTTTGTACTTACGTCAATCTGGTTCTGAGGTACAAATGTTCCGTACACACTCTATGTAGTGTACCAAATTAGATTAAAAAAATAGACTATAATTATCCTGCCAATATCCAATGAGGCTAACTGATGGCTGAAGATCACTACATACATAACACATAATTATATATTTTACTTTAAAAACGGATTAATTAAAAAAACCAACCCTCATCCTTATAAAGAGTGTCAAAAAATATTCTTTGGGAAAAAAATATTCTTTGTTTAATTTCGCTAATGCAAAAATAACTAAGACTTCTTTTTAGAGATAAGAATGGTAAATTATACCCTAGGGAGAAAAATAAGGGAAAGTTAATTTCAACTGATCGGAAAAAGATACATTGTTATTTTCTTCCACGAAAGCCGTTCAATTCATCCTCCTTGGTTAATTGCAAAAATACAATGTTTCACAACCCCAAGCATTTGTTAATCAAGCTATTTATCTTCACTGGAGGTTTTTTTACTCCCAAGAATATTTAAGTGCGTATTTACTTTACAGAAAAGATGGAAAAATGGTTACATCTTCTGCGGTTGTTTTAAAAAGGTTTGTTTTCGTAATCTTCATCTTAATTATTAAAACTTGAGCTCTCATTTATGTAGTCTATTTAAAAGTCAGTAGGAAAAAAATATAAGCGCATAATACTTCTCGATGGGCAGGATGAATCGCAGTATACTTGAGTGTTTGGTGCCAAGAATAGGATCTAGACATTTAATAATTTTAAGCAATTCTAGATATTTAATAATTTTAAGTGCTGTGCGTCCGCGAAGGCCGCGCCTAACACTCACGAACCTTGCACTTAAAAAGGGGGTGATGGATTGTAAGTGGGAACTTTCCGAAGTTTTCAATTTAAAACTGGCATTTTCTATCCTTTTGACATATTCAAGTAAACTACAGTGAACTCTCACTTATGCGCCGGCCCAAGGGACCAACAGAAAAAGGCGCATAAGTGAGAGAGACGTATAAGTGAACAAGCCTATTTAAAGGACTAAAACGCAACATAGGCTCTAATGAGAGAATGAATAAGAATGTTTCTATAGAAAAGGGACATATTACTACGGTTTGGCAATTACTGTAACGTAACTACAATGATAAAGAGAAAACAAAAATTGTAGCATACCTAATTACAAAATGTTCCCTTTAAAACGATCCATAATAGATAATTGTCCCTCTCCGAATTCTAGTTCATGCGGAAAAAATGCCTTCCGTGAGCAATAAAGGCGAAAGATTAAAGAGGAAAGTGAAGAAAAATGCTTATTTTTTAAAGAAAATAAATTATATTTTTGACATTTTACGGAAAATTCGGCGCATAAGTGAAATATTTATCTTTCGAGCGACGCATAAACGAATGATACTATCATTATTTTGCTATGGAATGTGCTGGGACCATTTAAAATCGTCGTATAAGTGAAAAAGGCGCATAAATGAGGCGGTGTATAAGTGAGAGTTCACTGTATGTATATGAAAATAGCATCGTTCTACATTGTTGGGCACGGCTCAAAATGCTTCTTATTATTATTCCCTTGTTGTTATCTTGCTTATCACCCCTATTTTGGTAAGATCAGAAAAGACCTGACGCATGCGTAAATACGTGGAAAGATTTACCTAAAAAATTAGACAGTAACTGCTTGCGTATTGGGAAAAAAGTAGTGTGTGTTTTACTGTTGACGTCTAATACAGAAATGAGTGCCCAAAAAAGAACTGACGTAATATTATATTTTTGATTCATAAATATGTTCAAGAAAATTTAATGCTATTTTTAAATAGAAAAGAAACTTCTGGCAGGATTTACTTTCGCAAAAAACGTTGCTTTAAAATACACGGTGGCTTCGTTTAAGGCAACCAAGTTTTTTTTTTTTTCATTATTATTTTATTTTCTTTTTGAGCAATGATAAATTGCTATTTATTTTCATTTTTGACCAATCGTGTGGTTTCTTTTTGATACGCTTTAATTAGCTTCAAATGTGGGTTTGCTTGTATTTATGTATGTAACTCTGAATACAAGATAAAATTCCCGTTCTTAAGAAATATAAAAGTAATACATTAAATACTATTATTAATACTAAAGGTTAAACTATATTGCATCTTGATGTGTTATAAGTGTTTCAGTTGTTCGCGTATATAACTCTGAATAAAAGATAAAATTATCGTTCTTTGTAAATATAAAAGTAATATATTTAATATTATGACTAACCCATTTATGCTCAAGTTTTTTTTAACAATTTTTTTCCATTTTTATCTGCTTAAAACTCTTACTTGTAATGGTTTACATACATTTTAGGTTTAAAATAGCTTGCCGTTGCCATATTTATTAAGTTATTTAATGTCCTGTTTATGGGATATTTTTCAGATATGTGAGCAAAATACGACCTTTCTTTACTTTACTTTTGCAAAGTAACATTACAGAAGGCACCTCTGATCAATTTTAAGCAAATTTATTTAAAAATAGTTTTATTTTATGAAAAATAAGTTCGCAAAAAACAAAAAAAACTTACTTTCTGTGGCTACTCATGCTGGATCGTTGCTTGACTGATTTGTCTGAAAAAGCTATCAATAAATAAACTCTGATATTCAAATAGTGGCTCTAACTGGTTTTCTCAATTTAACTTGTGAAAAACAGCTTTAGTAAAAGGATATGCCCATTACAGGTTTTTGTATGCAGTAACTAACCAGCGTCCATTTTTAGGCTACTAAGCATAAATGGGTTAATACTAAAGGCAAAACTATATTATATGTTGATGTATTATTATAAGGGCATGTAAACTTAGCGGATATTCAATTTTTTGCGTTCAAGTTTGATTAACTCTAAAAGCTTACTTTTTAGTTTTTAAACTGTAATTTAATTATTTTGATTTGACTCGGAGCTGGCTACCGCTCGGTGCTCTGCCTTCGCAGACACACACTAGTCCCTGCTCCTTCGGATGGTGGCGTCTATGTCCTGCACCCATTCACACGCACACACACTATGTTAAGTAAGTGCTGAAGTGAAAAGTGATTTTTTTTAGAAGAACATGTTTCTGTGGTTATTTGCCAAAAGTTGATACGTCAAATTTGACAATTTTCTAATTTACCGATCATGATATGTGTTTAGTGTTGTATTTTTCTATGCCAGAATTTGATACGTCTGAAAAAAAAGAAGTTTACCGGGAAAACCATGAACTACCAAACTTGATATGATAAAAAGTTTCATGTCATTGAAAGAAAATTGTCAAATTGAAAGAAATTAGTCAAGAAAATTGCCAAATTTGACATATCAACTTTTTCCAAATAACCACCGGTTTGAATTCCGCAAAAAAAAAAGCTATTCGAAGAATTTAGTCACCTATTGCACTTTAAAAAGATAAAAGTTTGATCTTTATTTTATATGCATACTACATTTTTGCAATCTCTTTCTGCCGCAAAACTAGCGTACTTTGAATTTTGACATAAGAATTTTTTTATCAGGTTTATTTCATTCGTTGTGTTATGTTTATTAATTTTAGTATTTTTCTTATAATTTACTTATTTTTTTATGGATTCTGTATTTCTTTCTTGAGATTTTTTAATCCATACATGATGCATTTATAATTTTAAAACCTATTTTCTTTTCTCTCTTTGCAGTTTTGTACTTTTCTGCAACTGCCCTTCAACTTGGAGGTAGGTAGTTTTCAAAAGTTATTTATAGTTCCACCAAATTTTGTTGTTTTTTTTATTGTGTCTCAAATCCACGACGTTATTTGTAGCCTTATCTTTGTACCTATTTCTTAGTGATAACCTTTTTTTAATGAACATTATTTGTGAATTTATTTTTCTAAACAATAGTTCAAAACCGAAAATTAGTTAAAATGTTTTTTCTGTTCAAAACTAGAAAAATAAATAAATAAATAAACGAAATAATTGGTGAAATAGCTGAAGCAAAGGTGAAGAAAAAAATCAAACAATAACAATCTGGCGGTACAAATGTGTTTAATTCTTTTGAGTAAAACGATTTTTTGTATCAAACCCTTATGCGTGTAGATAAATTTCTTCTGCAGAATAATTTTTTTTCTACACAAAGGATGTGTAAATGTATTATTATATAAGAAGATGTAATGTAGTAATTTTCT
Organism: Uloborus plumipes; assembly: GCA_038373865.1. Classification (NCBI taxonomy): domain Eukaryota; kingdom Metazoa; phylum Arthropoda; class Arachnida; order Araneae; family Uloboridae; genus Uloborus; species Uloborus plumipes. Next base: position 8,209 of record JAXGGA010014586.1, read on the forward strand.
CTCTTTTAACATTTACCTCAAAGCCAAAAACTTCATTTCCCAACAACTTACTTCATTTCCCAACAAAAACAATGAATATTTACTCACATAATTAAGCTGCGAAATATTTTATTCAGCAGGTAATAAGAAAAAGCTTTTAAATTTCCCATCTAAAAGTGCTTCTAAATCTTTTCATGAAATTTTGATTAATAGCTTTACATACAAAATGAATTTCGCGTAAAAACCTTACATTAAATTAAAATGTTATGGTGCGTTTTAAAGAAAACATAATGCAATATTTGATGAAGAACAGCAGTGTTAAGATATGCGTAATAACCAAAAGAAGCACTTGGATAAAAGTTTATTAATGCAATTTTGTGGAAAAGGTGTTGTTTTCGCAACTAAACGCATTGCAAAAAATGATCTTGTTTTTGCAATACAATACTGGCAGCCGAGGTTCCAATTTAAAAATGTAAACTGCACACTAATAAACTGTAAAACTAGCAAATTTAGTTTCTTTCTGTAAAGCTAGCAATTTTGCAGTTTATTGCCGCAAAATTTAGCTATATTGTAATGTAAAAACAACAGTATAATACTTTCAGAGCAGAGGTTCCAGTTTGAAACTGTAAAATGCGCGGTAATAAACTGTTAAATTAGCAATTTTACAGTTTGTTACTGTATAAGTAGCAGTTTTACAGTTTGTTACGGTAAAAGTAGCAATTTTACAGTTTAGTACTGTGTAATGCGAAATTCTACAGCTTATTACGGTAAAAATTAGCAATTTTTACTGTTTATGACAACAAAATTATCTGTATTATACTGTAAAAATAACATTCATGTTTTACAGTGCGTAAATTACTTATTTATTAACAAATCTTTCAAGCTCTACATAGCGCTTGTTATGTTAAAGTCCTTATTATGTCTGTTAACTTGCAAGTGGTAAACTCATTGGATTAAAAAAGATTTGATTAATCGAAGCCATAAAAAATACGATAAAAATACTAGACCATTATTTTTAATTAACGTCAATATAGGGATTCGCCATAGCTGGGTTTAATATTTCCCCCTTTTCAAACGTTAGTTTTCATTAGCTATGAAGCTTGACAACAAAATTTAGGGATAAATCTTACCATCAGTACAACTAGACAATTTGCAGTTGCAGTCAAATTGTGAAGCTTCAGAGCAGATACAAACTAATATTTGAAAAATAGGCAACGTCACCTCGCATAAGGCAAAGACACCCCTTTGATGGCATGATGAGGTATAATTTCATAAATTTCATCTTTTCAGTTTCTGCAATAATATTCAAAATTAATTTCGAACTGTAATTAGCTTAGACAAAAGATATATACTTAAATGCAGAAAGTAACAATGCATAAATAAGCATAATGCGTCTAGTTCTGGTCTAAGCTAAGGGGGTGGATCACAGGATAATTGTTCATAGCGAAAAGAAACGAAAAACTCTCTTGTATTCGACGACTGTTAACACTCATGACATATGTAAGGTGTTATTTTTCCTGGAATAATGTGCTCTATAAATTTCTATTAGAAAATTGTGGTTAAGGGGATGTCTTCCTTAAAAAATTAGCATCAAATTTAAAATTTTCTATGAGAACTCCCTTTTTATGATATATTTGTGATCAACATCATCATTTAATTTTTGTATACCAAATGGTGTTCAATTTTCTTCAGCCGTTGCTTCACAGTTGAACTGATAAAAAACCATCGCGCAATGTTAAAAATATTTCTGATACTTGTGCATATAATAACTAAACCACGTTCAGTGCGACAAACATTTTTTTTATATTAAAAAATGAACCAACCCAGTAATAAAAATGTCCTTTACTTTCTTCAAGATGAAATTTGATTTTTTTAAAATGAATTATGATATACATTTTTGAAAAAATGATGATCTGGAACCATATTATATTTTTATGGATCTATTCTAGCAGGAGCTTTAACAATGTTCTAAATCACTTCTTAAGTTGCCTGTGTAGTTGTACAGAAATATTGGCCAATAGAACTCACTTTTTAAGACCAATATTGTCACTAGCATCAAATGAGAAGTTTCAACGAACCTCGGCCAAATTCTTGCGTTTAATGCGTCGCTATGAAGGAACTATTGCTGCAGAAACCGCATTGCACCTTAAAATTAGCAATAGTGCATGAAACGTGGGTAAAATGTGGAGGAAACGAATGAAACATAGATTACTAGGACACTAGAGCACAACGCTATTCTGCAATCAATAGCAAAATATTTTTGCAATTTATCTTTTGTGATACAGGCATTAACCTTAATCCAGAAAATTATGTGGTAATATGCGATATTTTAAAGTTAAGGAATAACGAAGGACATTTTCAATTGTTACATAAACTTGGTGATACTTAAGTTCATAAAATAACTGACACTCAAAAAAGCTGCTATCTGGAAAGCCGTTTTTCATTTGCTAAGGTTCTAACTTTCAGCTTAAAAGAATTAATATCCACGCCAAAATTGATTTTCTTAGTATATCTTATTAAAAATTTAAATGTAGTTGAATATACTTATATTTAGTCAAAAAACTATAAACTTCCTATACACATTGGGAATATCCTTTAAATAATTTAGTTCTGATAGCTGCTACTAAAGCTATCTGAATGTGTGTTAAAATGTGTACCGAATGTGCTCCTTCGAAAAAGAATGTGCACTGAAATGTCTTCCGAACATGTTCCGAGAACGTACCAAACAAGGATATTTATTGAATTTAAACTCGGGAAATCATTGCGTTTCTCGAAAGCGTAATTGTAACCTGTTTGTCTGTACCTCAGAACCAGACTAGCGTGAGTCATTTTTCGTAAATTTTCAGGCGAAGGCGAAAGCGATTGTCGGATTCATGCAAAGGATGGGTCTTGCGCTCTTTTAATGCTGCTAAATTATTGTGAAATAATTTCTTTTATTGAATAAAATTCTGCATAAAATGCAGTAATGAAGTGAAAATCTCCATTCTTAAACTTGCTTCAATTTGGTTCTGAGGTAAAGTTTTCTTTAGTTACCAGTCAACGGAATCCCTCAGTAGGATATTAAAAAAATGTGTTACTTGGTAACATCCACGTAATTGAATATTTTAGGTGACGGGCTGGTTAAGCTAAAAAAAGCCTAATTTTAAATATTTAGATGACCATTAGTATTATCGCTGGTTAATATGAAGTAAAATAGCTGATGATAATTTGAATAAGTTGCCTCGGTGGCCTAAATTTGCCCATGGATGTTATTTCCCCCTCTATGTGCCGTAAAACTGTCTTGTGCTTGTCAGAAGGCAAGGCGCATAACGCAGTCCTCATCTATATCGATCAGGGGCAGATACAAGGGAAGGGCGATGAGGGCGATCGACCCTCCCCTGAGGGACTCTTCTTCAGAAGTTTTTCGACTTTGGAGTTCTAAAAAGGTAATTTTAGATGATCGTCGATGATACTATGAGAAATAGTTGGGATTTGGGGCTCTGATCTGCATTTTTTCGAAATTGAAGGCCGAAACATTTGTAATAAACATGTGTCAACTAGTGTATGTGATAAAAAAGGGGGCAAGTAGAAAAAAAAAAAACAATCGCCCTCCCTTGGAGAATTTCTGGATCTGCCCTTGATGTCGATTGTCGAAGCTCATGGCTTCTGTAAAAAAAAATAATAATTTGAATAAAACGCTACCTCTTACGTTAGAACTGCTTGAGAGACTGGATTCGCCCGTCCGACAAATTTAGTTCCATGAAATTATGGGGAATGGTTTCCTGAAGTACATTTTCATAGAGCTCTTGTTTTAAGCTTGAATTTACAAATTTCTTTCTTTGTATCGACAGAAATAGTTAAACATCAATTATGCAGCACATCTGAAACTTAGCTAACATTTTTCTTCAATACTACTTGATTACATGTACCAGTTCTTCACCGCTTTCAATTTCGGAAAAAAAATTGAATGGATCAGCTACATTGTTAAAATTACAGGTTGCACAATGCATCTTTAAGGGTGAAACGTCGTAGCATCAGTGGCACCCTCTGAAGGGTGCCACTTGACTACCTATAACACCTTATAGGTGCCCTGTGGCACTCCAAGTGTGCCATAGAAAGTATAATGAAACCTTCAAGGGTGCCTCAGGAAATCAAGTGACACCCTTAAAAGTGCCTTGCGTAACCTGTAGTTTTAACCATGTACTCTTTTATTTGTGTCTAGAAAACATTACCCTCTGATAATAGTAGCAAAATTTGCTGTAAAAATCTAAATATTTCGAAAAAAATTAGTTTTCATGAATAGTCTATAAATGTGTCCCAATAATTGTGGCACTAAGTGTGTTAAAAGAGGGTACATGCGTCCGTGTTCAAAAAATTTTCTCAAAGTTTTTCGAAATTTTTTCAAAAAGTATCCTTCAAAGTGTTCTAGCAAAGGGGAAAACTGTCCGTTTACAAAAATGGTTTAAAAACAGCTTTAATGTTTGCCGCGCACAAATATTTAGTCATAAAAAAGATTTTTCAAAACATTTTTGGCATTTAAGTATTAATTGTGAATCCAAAAACAATGTTTTTTTTTTCTTTTCTGCTAAACAAAAATTACAGGTTTAAAAGATTCAATTCGGAATTATTTTTCTTTCCCAAAAAATCACAATCTTATTTGAAGTGGCAATAAAATTTCTCAGTCTTTTTTAAAATAACGATACTATTGGATACATTCGAAATTCTACCGAGCGAGAGAGCTCTACAGTTCCCTGTATTCGAGAAATTTCATTTGTTCAAGCACACACAACTAATTCAAGGATGAAAAAATAAAACATTGGATGCGTTTTTAAAAGTGGAATGCTTGAAAAAGAATGTTCCGAGTTATTTAGATGATGTCTTGAATTTGTATTATCTGTGCTTTTTTAAGGGGAATTATTCTGATCATTGAATTAATATCATGATTTTATTTTTTGTATAATTAGGAAACTGCAAATATGATTTTTAGCATAAAAGCTTCGTAAATATTTGAAGTTTAAAAGTCGACATTTCACATTACTATTCATCCGTTTTTGTTTTATTTATTTATTTATTTTATTTTGTTTATTTTTTGATAAAGGAATATGTTCGGCAGAGAAGAATGGAAGTCCTTTTTAAAATAATTACGTCTCTCCACTCATGGTGATGATTTAGCTGTTGCTTTACAACAACGTGCAGTTTTTTAATTCAGTGAAATACTTTTAATGAAGAGGAAAGTCAAAGTAAATACTTGTCTGTATAATTCTGTAACTAAACACTAATTTTAACGCATAATTCAATTGGTTTTTTATTCATTTGTAGTTATTTATTTGTATTTATTTATATACTCATTTATTTTATTATTTTTTTTAACTTGATGAATTTATAAATTTCTCAGATGCTCTATGGTTTCTACTTTTGTTGAAGAGGAAAGGTCAAAGGTAACTCTTGCTGGATCCTTCTGTAACTGAACACTAATTTTAACCCATGATTTAATTGGCTATTTATTTATTCGTATTTATTTGTTTATTCTATTATTCTTCTTTAGTTTGATGAATTTATAAATTTCTGAGAAGTGCTATGGTTTCTACTTTTGATAAAGAGGGAAGTCAAATTAAACACTTGTCTGTATCCTTCTGTAACTGAGCACTAATTTTAACTCAAGATTTAATTGTTAATTTATGTATTTGTATTCCTTTGTTTCTTTCTTTTTTGTTTTTAGTTTAATTAATTTTTAAGTTTCTCAGAAGTGCTATGATTTCTACTTTTGATTGAGAGGAAAGTCAAAGTAAGCACTCGCCTATACCTTTTCTAACAAAACACTAATTTTAACATTTGATTTTTTTTTTTTATTTGTATTTATTTATTCATTTAGTTTATTAATTGATTAATTTTTTATGAGTTTATACATTTCTTAGATATTCTATGGTTTCTACTTTTGATGCAGAGGAAAGCCAAAGTAAACACTTGTTTTCTTTTTCTTTTTTTCTTTTATTTCATTTATTTATTTATTTTGATGAATTGATAAATTCCTCGGAAGTGCTATATGTTGAATTCAAGAAATACCTTTTTGAGTAGTCATTGTATTATCACAAGCTGCAAGTACAAGATGCGCCTATTATGCAAGATGCATGCGGACTAGGGTGATTCAAAAAATATTTTTTTTTGAATTTCTCTGGTCTTACCCCGCAGTTTTTTTACACTATTCATGAATGTGATGTATGTAAAATTTTAGCTCAATTGAATAATATTTAGAGGTCGCTCAACGCGATCGAATTCTGTTGAAAATTAGCAATTTCGAGAGTTGGAGTATATAGCTTCATTACCCGAAAAAATATTATTCTTCATATAAAATGGAATAACTTTAAAACGTTAGTTTACTCTACTAAGTAATTAGTCAATAACATAATAGCTCAAAGTGAGCTGTAATGATTACCCCCTCTCTCTCCCACTCCAAAGCTGCATTATCTCTTACCTGAGGTAGAGATTTTTTGGTAGAAAATGCAGCTGCAAGCTCGGGCTGTGGTTTCTGTTTTTTTTTTCGGTTGTTTGAGGTGTATGAGTTTATTTGGCTAAAAGACCTAGCATCCACTCTAGACAGGGCCCAGTATAAGTGCCAGAAAGCCACTTTGATAGTAGCTGCTACAGTACAAAGAATGGGTCAAAATGGGGAGGATTTGACTACGTCCACAAAACGGTAAATGCAAACTATTCGCTCTGAATTGGCCGTTAACTTACAAAAGTCGTTTAAATCTAGGACTTCCTTTGATAGTTCACTGGAACGAAACACTAATGCAAAATATATAGTTAAAAAAAGGATGATCGGCGGGTTTCATACCAGTATTAGTATCAGGACCACAAGCATTGATGATGTACTTCTGGGTTCTAGTAAGTTAGCCAGGTATTGGAATTGCTACAAAAAATGCTGCTATACGATAACCAGTTAGATAAATGGGAACTTACTGAGCTCGTACGTGGTATGTGTTTCAATACGACATGCATTGCCGGTACTAAAGTTGGAGCATGTTTGAACTTGGGAAAAAAAAAACTAGGGAAGCAACTTTTATATTGTGCTTTCCGCCATTATATTTTAGACATTGTGTTTTGTGTGGTATTAAAACCGAAATCTATTCTATTCTTGGTCTCTCGGTATTTTAACCGATAAACCAAGAAATAGGTAGAATTGGGGTATTTGATTGCGTGCAATGTCAGATGCGATGTTCACGCAATTGCGTGGAACCATCCATTGCGGTTGGATCTACAATACTGCTTTTTAAGCGGTTTTAGCAATCATAGTCCAGAATAAAACATTCTAATTTTAAACCTGGAGTGAGGAACGATGAGGTTGAGGAGTTGGTAGCACATTCAGAGCAACGTGCAACTAGTAATGGAAGTTGCGCAAAGTTAACTTCTGATGACCCATGTAAAAGAAGTGTCCAAGGAAGATACTAGAGCTTAGTGCGATTTTCTTGAGCAGAGCACCTTCTCTTGGTGTATGTTTTCGTGTCCCAGGAGTGGTTCCTCGTGTTATATCTGTGTTAAAGATTCTTTATGGCTTCAAGTTATGGATATTTCCCAACCAGTTCAAACTTGCAGCTGGACAAACAAAAGGTATTCGTAACATATGAATGTGATTTCTTTCACATTCTTATCGTTAATGGGAAAGAATATCTAAGAGCTGGGTTCCCAGCAACCCTTTTTGTGCAAGCACTAAGAAATGATTTGGAATATTTTTAGCGTCCTTATTCATGTAAAGAAGAAACTCAAAATATATCAGCTGTTTGATCCTGAGCATTCGAATCTTTAAGATAGCTACCAACAAGGCTTTATACTACCAAAGAAACTGAGGATTGTAAACGACAATACGGAGCGTGGCATGGCCCTTATTGAAGCATTTGTTAAGACTATCACTAACGACGAAAAACAAAGACAGTGTCTTCTTCAAGTGGTACAGGAACACAGAAAAGGTTTCAAAGTTGCAAAAAAGTAACCTTAAAAAGTATTGCAAGAATTAGGGCCCTGCTTCACATCAGCGTAAAACGTGACCGAAACTTAATGCAGAAACCGAAAATCCGGGTACTTTCCATAGGAACACTATTTGCTCCATTTTACGCTTCTACTTTATTTTCTACTCGTCAATGTGGGAGCGAATTACTATATATTTAATGTATTTAAATTTGTTTTTTATATTTTTTCCGTATTTGATTAGTTTTCATACTTTTCTGCATTTCATTGGTTTTTCAGATACATAGTTCATTTTGTGATTGCACGCTTTTTTTCTTCGGAGATATAAAAAAGCAATAAAGTAACTTTATTATTATTATTATTTACGTTCGCATTTGTGCCACTATCACAAAATTTGAAGTACTCTTAAATGTAAAGATAGTTTACTAAAATTTTGGGCGAATAATTCAGTGTATATAAAGGGCCTAAATAAGACGGTAAGACGAATAAATATACAAAGGTTACTTTTTTCTATAGATATCATTTACGATCACGTTTTTGTCAATATCACGAAATTTCAAGGCGTTTGAGCGACCTCTAAATATTTATATATTTTGCCAAAATTTTGCACAAATAATCAGTGTATACAGTGGCACAAAATAAGAGGGTAAGACGCACAAAAATACAAAGGCTACTTTTTTCTATAGATATCATTTACGATCACGTTTTTGTCAATATCACGAAATTTCAAGGCGTTTGAGCGACCTCTAAATATTAATATATTTTGCCAAAATTTTGCACAAATAATCAGTGTATATAGTGGCACAAAATAAGAGGGTAAGACGCACAAAAATACAAAGTTTTTTTTTTTTCCATACATTTCTGAATCACCCTAATGCGGACAGATATTTTAGTGTTTTGTAATTTTGCAGAAACTAAATAGGTTTAAAAACGTCTTTTCTTCACCTTGAACAAGTGGAATCTATCGAGCTAAGTAATACACTTATTTATCGAATCTGAGGAATGCATGAGGATGCACTATTTAAAGTTTTTGGATGTTGGGGGAAGTTGGTCTAATGATTTGCATGGTCAACTTATAAATTATTTAGAGAAAAAAAAATTTTGTCTTTTGATTTGAATTCCCAAACACAAATTTAGCTCATCTCAGAAGTAATTCGCTTTAAACTTGCTCAAACTAATGAGCCTCAACTGCAATGCTGCTCCGTTGTGAGAGCAAAACCCAACTTCAAACTCGGCCACACCTTTTGTTTATTAAATTACCCGATGAGACAAGTCCTGACATTTAATCCGGAGCAAACATTAAATGAGAAAGCTTTAACGGAATCGTTACTGCTCCTGGTGACAAATAATAATCTCCTGGTGGAATGGCATGGAGACAGGTGCTCGGATCCTTAACAAGAAGATATTTGCCAAGCGTGTTTGCCCCTTAAGTAGCTGCTTATTGCCTCTCACTTTTCCTTTCGTGTTTATTAACACTTTATGCGATTTATTCACTCACGGGGCTTTATTCGGGTTTCTTTTGTAGTTTAAGAATAGAACTAAGCTGTACTGCCGTGCTAAGCACATAAGTGGTATCTGCAGTCGAGCTCAAACTGAGATAAAACTCTTTGAAGTTTTGCGCCACCATGTATTTGATTCAGGTGAAACTTTTTCAGAATTTTTTACTAAATATTTCCCATTCTCAAATGACCATATAATTTTGTATTTAGGTAAAATTCGTCACGAAGAGCCACATCGTGGGGATAACTCAGTTTTGTTTAAAAGAGCAGATGCGACTTTTGTGCTTAGCACGGCAGTATTCTTGAAGTTATTCAGTGAAGAACATTTTTCTATTTGAAATGACGCAATAGTTTCCATGGGGCTTGGTGACTTATTTACTATTTTAAATTGGTGAAAACAGAAAATATTGTTTATGTCATTGCCATATTCTTTCTCATGCTTTAATTTTACAATTTTATTGAGCAATGTCTAATTACTATATGCATTTTGTTGAGCCATAGTTGCCAGGTCATTCCTTTCTCAGATTGGCAGACTGCTAATGTGAGGCGTCCTCCTTCTCTTCTACCATACAGGACATGGTGACACGATACTGCCTGTAGATGGCGCCATCTGTTGAATTGCCGGGTAACTAATGTGGCATAACGGATGTGTACCTTCCGAGGTTTGATCCGGGGTTCTTCGTGATGGTAACCAGAAGGTTATTCACAGAGCCAAAAGGACTTTAAGGCTCGTTAGCAAAATTGAGTAATGTGCTCTTGGATGTACGCTACACAACTATCGCAATTCTTGCGAAAAACGTAATTTTAATTCGAGATGTCTTAGCTCATTTATTTACTAACACGCTTTATCTATTTAGAGGACTCTTAAAATTTACTAGAGCTTTGAAAGCATCATTTAGTTAATGTTGATGGGTTATCTGGTCAATTACTAGAGCTTTTATTTATTTATTTATTTTACTAATTGATAATTGAAAAAAAATGTTTTATTTTATTCATCTTTTCATTTGGTGGAATATTTTAGAGCGGTTTATTTTATTTATTTACGCATTTATTTATTTTTATTTTATGGAATTTTATTCTTGTTGGCTTGTCAAATGGCTTGTTTACAAATTCTTGAAACTGACCAAGAAAAGTGCTCAACTAGTAGTCATTAAGCAATTTCAACCAAGCATGACGGCAATTAAAAAGATGGAACAAACGAATCGCCTGGAATAAAACAAGTCAAAGTCTAGAACTTACAATGGTAAAGTATCCTTTTATCCATTTTAGCAAAAGTGCTCTGTCTACATGGTCCCTAAAGTAAACGGTTCGTCTTCAATACATGAATATTTATTTTCTACTTTCCTTAAACAAAACATTTCGCTTTGTAAGCTCGCTGTTCTGGAAAACTGAATATTGCACCTATACATTTCCCAGTAAACAGCAACACTAGTACTGTGGTATTTTGGGGCATAGTACAAGATCCCCCGAGAAATGAATAATGAAATAGTAAAAACGTTTTCTATCTTTATAAGGGAAAAACTCAACTGAGAAGGCAATTTCTGGAGGAATTAATGTCAAGGAGGAACATGCAAAAGGGGCGAAGAAAAAAACCCCAATGCTGAACACAGTTGTGGCCAATTTTGCTCCTCATGTTTATACTTTACATTTTAATAGAACTTTTCGTGTTAGTTAATGATTTTTTTAATTGGGTAGGTAATTTTATATTTTAAATGCTTAATGTATTTATTTTACAAGCTGTTATTCATTTTGATGAAACGTTTAATGCTTTTTAATGGCTTGTTGTTTTCAACATCTTTTAAGAAAATTCCCAAACACTAAATATCTTCTGAGTTAGAGATATATTTAAACTGTATACAGTGTGATACCAACTTATTTTTTCAAACAAAAGTTAGGAAACGAATTATATCTTTGCCTTACGAGTATAATGTTCCATAAATACTGTGTAACCTTACTCCATAAATACGGTGGCAGCAATTGCTTCACGGAAAATTTATTTCAGCAGTGAAATACCTGTCTTAAAAGTATGTATGATGAATGAATTTGAAAATCATCTGAAGTTGACAGAATTCACTCAAAAGTTGGCTACGAAATTGAGCGCCTGCAAACCTTCATCCATAATGTTCTCTGACAGCTCTCTTATGATTGGAGATAATTTATTGTTTGCCCTGCATCTAGTCCATGCAAGATGTTGAATTAGCTTTATTTCACAAAAAAATGGTGTTTTTCAAAGCTAGGACATTTCTTTATTATTTTGCGTGCAAAATTAGTATGTGTATATGGGTCATTCTATGGTCAATGAGTTTTTTGTGTCCCCGAAGAAAAAATAATCTGTTTAATTTCACACTAATTATTTCACTAGTCGCCGCTAGTTTTATGATTGTAGTGGTAAGGGACAGATGAATTTCCAAGTTTTGGGGGTTTTATTGATACCAGGGGAAAATGCCTTGCCAGAGGAGTGACACTATTGCCAGAATTCTAGTTTAATTTACTATTTTTTCCCTTATTTTTGATGTAAAATCAGAATGTGGACTCATTTCTATAAGGCCTACGCCCAAAAAAAAGAGTTGTAATAAAATTAAAAAAAAAAAAAGCAATCTTGAAAACATAGAATGTTGCATACAGGTCGCACCGCAGATCCTTTACAAAAATACTTCCCGCATTTTTTTACGTTCATTCAAATTACATTCAAAGGGGCAATTAAGATTAAAAATGAAATTTATTATGCTTTTTACATTGTTTTAATGTATATTTACCCTTCTGAGGAACTAAACAACCAAGGGAGTGACGAAATCACACATTACCTATAAAAACAACATCACGATATCTTGTTACCAGAACTTCACGTAATCCGTGATGTCTGCACACAATAAGCATTTCACTATGCATACGCACGTTTAGGTAACAATGAAATATAAAAACTTATACTTACCAGGGAAAATACTACTGCGACTGGCACAGTACGCTTTGTGGCCTTTCAACGATAACTGACACAATAATATTTGAACTTTGTTCAAACTTCTTAGCTTGCTTTTAACTTTACTCAGTGTTACACCAGTTATTCGCAGTCAAGGTCATCATTTTGCATTTTTTAAGTTAAACTTCAGTCTTTTAAGGTCGCCAGGGGAGGGTGACAATGTTGTTATAACACGTGAAAAAGTTATTTTTTTACTATAAAAATAAATATTTTTACAGTGTTTATTGATAAAATATGTTTCTGTGTTTATGTATGTGTATAATTATGGTAAAAAAGATTATGCCAAGTTAGCAAAAAGTGAACGTTGATTATGTTTGTATAAAAACTAGTATTTGGACAGACCAGGTTTGTATACATTTATGACTATTTTCAGCTATTAATGTTAAAATAAAACAGTTATAGTGAATTATTTGGGTGGTCCATATAAAAAAAAATTATTTTTAATGCTTAAGCATACAATAACATTAATACGATCAGTTTCACAAGAAGTTTGTCTATCGGCCGTCTGATTTTAAATAGTTTAGAATCACTCATATGTATATCGCACCCTTGCAAGAAAAGTGACACAAGTCGGAGTTGGCTAATTTTACTGCAGAGTAAAAAGAAACTAGAGGTTTCTTACTGGTTAGCTGTTGATAGTCTTTAATAATTTATATTCATTGAGAGTTTTCAATGAAATAAATGTCTAAACAACTTAAGGTTTTCTATATAGTACTACTTTTTTAGTTTACCTCATGTTTCATATATTTAAATTTTAGTTTGACTTGTGTCATTATTAGAGTTACCTAGCGGAAACTATCAAAATTTTCGTTATGAGACATTTCCACAAAAAAAGAACACAATGTTTTTATCTACTTCATACAAAAATTAGGCCTTTTTGAATTCGGTTACTTTTCTTGTAAGGGTGCGATGTATACAACTTTGTGTTATAACTTCTTTTGGTAATATTTTACTATTATTTGCATCCTGTGTCAAAACCTTTTACTCTCTGGTTTTGTCTGCATAGTTTGTTTGTTTTTATATTAAGTCACTAGAAACCTATTTTACTCCCCTCTCGTTTTGTTTTGCGTTTACTGTAAAGTATTTGTATGATCGTAAGAAAGATTCTGCTAAGATAAAAGCTTCATTATTCTTGTTGCGACTTCATGATTGGTAGAAAGTTTAAACACGGTACAATTAAATTAAATGAATCTCCGAAATAAAATGCGAAACTCTGAATAGCAACTGCGGATTGAGGAAATTGGAAGAAAAAGAAATGTTTTGAAATGCAGATTGCTTATCTAAAAGTCCTAAAACGCTGCTTTTATAAAAATGAAAATTTAAAGCCCTTCCATGCAAATTTCCCAAAATGCATGCATTCAATTTTCGCAAAGATAGCGCTAAAAGGAATCCAAAGCCAGTGAAAGCAACCGTTTCTGCAAATAAGATGACGGTGTAGAGCCTCTCGCCCCAAAAGAGCTTGCGAATTTCTGGTCGATATCGGGGCGAATTAGCAAATCAAATTGGAAGCGAAAAAGATAAAGTTTTTTTTTCCCTATGTTTGGTTTAAAAATGAGATTTCGTAAGTATATTAGTGATTTACATCTGTTGTTTAAAACAATTTAAGTTCTCGAGAAATTATTGCTTTTTTTGCGTAGTATTCGTGGGAGAAAAACATATGCGATATACAAATAATTTCTTTGTCTTTACGTTTAAAACTTAAGTCTCCTTTTTTGAGTAATGACAAATTGTTACATGTTTTCGGTTTGGACATGAGTTGCCGGGTGGTTCCTCTTTCATATTGGCAGTCTCCCAATGTCTCGCGTCACGATGCTTTATAAAAATGTCCTAAAACACAATTCTATATTGATGTCCCAATTCAACGGAAATTCAGCACAAAATTTGGGCATAAAAAATTTGAAATCTTGCGAAGGACCTCAAGGATATATGTAAAAAATATATGTTTCAATCTTTAGCACAAAAATATACGCCATTTCTCTCATAATGTTATTGCATAGGGAAACTTTCCTCTATAATATTTTTTTATGGTAAATCTATCCGAAAATACATGATAACTATAACTTGATACATTTCGACCTATCTACCCATCCAAATAAGGCAAATACATCAATCTGCTCTTGAATTATTTTTTAAGGAAATTCCGCGTTTTTTCTAAACTACTTTTTTTTCCCAAAACCATACCGTCCACCCCCTCTCCCCAAGAATGCGGCTCACGTGAGTAAAAATGCTAGCTTCATAGTAATGTAACACACTGCTGTGAAAAAATACCCCTTTTTATGATATGGCATGCCATGGCACCCATGAACCGTTATAGAGTGACCATGGAGAGATGACGGTGAAATGGGAGATTTTACTGCTCGTGCGACTTCGCTAATCTTACCTGTTGCAAAATCAAGTGATCCGTTTCGGCGTCCGGGTTATCATCCATCTCTCTGGGGTCTAGCTATAATAATATGAAGGGCCAGTAGGAAAAAGATGAAAGTCACCTTTTCGTCAATTTTGAGACATTAGCACTATCTAGGGTCTATGAAGGAGTACTATCTTCTGGTAGAACAACAAGGTGGGAAAAAGATGAGAATCGACCGAAATGTGCATGAACACTCTATCAACTACACAAGGAGTTACGAGAAACAAACTTTGTTCTTCGTTTTTCTTGAAATCGCGTTTTGGTCACTTTCATCTTTTTCCCCTCTGGCCCTTCATATTTCATCGTATATAGAATAAAAAATCTAAAAATGTATACTAAGGTGTTATCACAACTATTATTTTCAGAAAAGTCTTGATTACAAACACTTCAATCTATCAAAAATAAATTCATATATTTTTTTTAATTCTTAGTTTTAAGTAAGTTTAAGCCATAATTTAAATTTTGCCTGCAGTTGTTAAACCTCATGCATAAAAATCTAAAACAAGAGATTTCTTGCATTAAATGACGGTGAATTTGGGCAAGTTTAGATGAGACCATTACTTCGAATGACGTCCATATTAGCCTAGTTGGTTACACTTCCTGTAATAATTTTTATGGAGACCTTCCGTTTTAAGTCTTCTTCCTTAATGTTGGCTCTCGGTGGATGTATTGCGGGCCCGAAACGTTACGGTTACGAGCATTTACTCGACAGCTTTCCATGTTCATGCTAGAAAAGAGCAATCAGTTTTAGAAAAAAAGGGGGGAAGGGGATAGAGGGTCTTGCACTTGGGATTCAAAAAAGGATACTTATCCCTTTTTAGTAAACACTGCAAAAAAATTCCCAGACGGTCTTGGAAAATAATGGACAACCTAACTTCTGCCATCCATGTATCTGGCAAAAGCAGGAAAGTTAAGAAAAGTGGCTAAAAGGAAAGTACCTTTTTGAAGATTTCGGAAACCTTCCTTACTAAATGCTAATGAACAGGATTTTTTCTGAGAAAAATTGTATATGTACATATATTGTTACAAAAATAGGTTTGGTAGACTCCTGGTCTATCGGGAAAGAATACGTCCGGATCGAAGGCAACAAACAAATTACAAGCAAATACTACACATCTTGCCCCCCTTTCCTGCAGTTTTTATTATGTATATCTTACGCAAAGACCGCACATCACCCTTGATTCGGGGACAAGCATTCTGGGAAGACAGTAGCTGATCTGAAGGCAAAACGCTTAATAAAGATGCTAAATATATTTTTACACTGGTAGCTAAGAATGGGTTTCACCACAGTAATAAGTTTACTTTCATGGAACTTCAACTTCTAGTGATTCAGCAAACCTTATACCAAACATGCTTGTGTTTCCCAGGAAAGAGGCGTAAACCCGTTAAATCCCGGAACATTACCCATAAATATTACGGAACGTTTTAAAAGTTTTTCCTGCGGAGTTTTAAAAATTATATAAATAATATTATATGATGAATTGAGCCTATAGAATGAAAAAATCGCAACACGTAGGTCCGCAATCGACTCAGTCGATACCAAGGAACACATAAACAAGAAACATCGAAAAAGTATTAATCAAATGCGCGTCAAAAATTTACAACGTTGGCAAAAAAGAAGATAACTTGCGACTTCCACCGAAGCTCTGATAGTTGTTGCCATTGATGAAAGAATTTCATTCATAGTGAAGGATCAAAATGAATGTGTTTAAATCAGTCATTTAGTGTCAATACTAGCTAAATCTATTTTTTTTAATGTAGGAACGAAAATAAAGAAAATATTTAGAATGTTTTCTTGGTTTTTTTTTTCTAATTTTTATTGTTGAACTTTTTAATACAGGTTTAATTTTGATGCATCAAATTTTAGTTTAAGACACATATTAATTTCTTAGCATACTTCGAAATAACTTGAAAAGTGACTTACTGACTTACGAAGTTGGTTGCATTCAATTATTCACAAACTTAAACACGAGGAAAATAAAAATAATTAAATGATGACATGAACACACATAAATCGTAACTGTCAGCAAAACTCTGACAGATACCGCTATTAATGAGAGAAATTATTCATAATAAAGGATCAAAATTAATGTTTATACATCCGTCATTTAGTCCTATAGTACCAATATCAGCTCACTCTCTCTTTTAAGAAAATACAGGTATTAAAACTTTATTTTTTTTTTACATACAGGTTTAATTTTGATACAACATGAAATTTTAGTTTGTGGTTTAAATCCCACATCATATTTCGAATTGGCTTGAGAAGTGACTTACAGACTTGCGAAGCAGATTACTTTCAATTATTCTCAAAACTTAAACATGAGGAAAATAAAAATAATTAAATGAAGAAATACAGAGTCAGATATGATATTTGTTTAATGCACTTTGTTTTTGAAAAGTATTTTTGCTTTTAGATATTTTTACGGTACGTTGAGCCGTCCTTGTTTTTGCTCCCCCTTTTTTGTCTTCCTTCCTTTTTCTCTATCTCTTTTTTTTACTTCTACGTCAAAATAGGCAAAAAACTCTAATCTTCGCTTCAAAGATTTGAAGCTCTCAAGAAATATGCTCTAAGCTGTATTTAAAATTAGGAAAGAAAAAAAAATATTAAATAACAAGTCCTACTTCCAAGGAAAACGCGTTTCGTGTGTTATGTATAAGCATGTTTTTCGAGTGAAACATGACTTATAAATTTATATTATGTTTAGATTTACTTTTTTAGGTTTTAATTATCGTTAAGTTTCGTTGGTTTAATACTTTTTTCCTGCAGTCTGATATTTTTTTAGTTTTCTTTTCATCTAGACGATTTATTTGGTTTCGCAGCTGGATAGCTTTTTTTTTTTGATTCTTGGACATTTTTCTGAAAGGAAACAAACATTCTAAGAATTTTTTTCTCTTGTGTTACTTTTTCCAGGCACGCCGATTTTCTATGAAAATCTTTCTCAGCGAAAATAAGATCTGCAAATACTTATTTGTACCTTCCACTGGTATTTATTTATGAGCTTTTTTCAAAGAAAAAATAATATTTAATTTAAGAAAATATTAACAAATCTTGGGGGGAAAACCATTTAAAAGGAAATATTCACAGACGGTGGGTAATTGCTAGAGCTGCGACATCGATGTCGATGTTTTGGAAACATCGATGTTTTTACCATCGATGTTTAAGGGTCGATGTTTCCCCAACATCGATGTTTTGGGTTCGATGTTTTTTTCGATGTTGATGTTCTATAATCCAGCAAAAAAAGCTTGATAAAAATATACGATATGCAGACGTTTTTAGAAGTTTTCATCCTTAAGTATTAATCTCATTAAAAAACATATTCTATGATTTTTTCGAGGTTTTGCTCTTGATGTTTCTAAAACATTTCAAATTTGCTTTCGCCATTTTTTTTAATTTTATTTATTTCATTATATTTTCATGTCGATGTTTTATATTTCAGCAAAAAAAAGCATCAAGATATTCGGCCAAAAGTTATATCGTCAATCAGCTGTTACACTATCAATCTCGTTAGAAGACGTCTTTCATAGTTACCATCATCGATGTTTTAAGGTCGATGCCTTTTAATGATCACTGTTCCGAGTGCGATGTTTTTTTCTTTCGATGTCTGTTTTACACTTCAGCAAAAAGTAATAAAAATATGCAATAAAAAAGATTCCTCTTTTACAGTTGCAATATCTATCGTATTGAAATAGGTTTTTTTTAGAAATTAGTACCGATGATTTACGGTCAACGACTTTTAAGCATCGTTTTTGTTTTACTTAAGAAATTTTTTTCGTTAACGGTGTTTTACATTTCAACAAAAAAAGTTTCATAAAAATATGCGATAAACAATCAACAAAAATATGCGTTAATCAACAGTTGCAGTATCTATCACACTAAAAAAGTTTTCTATAATTGACATCAATATCATATGGTTGATGTTTTTCGGGAGACAAAAGATAAATCTAATTGGGTAATATAAAGAGGCACAATATATTGGGGAGTTACTGTATTACTGTACATTTAAATGTGCAAGTAATTTTTGTAAAAAAAGATCGATGTTTTGAAACATCGATGTTTGAAAACATCGATGTTTTTTGGTCGATATATCAATACCATCGATGTCTTAATTTCGATACATCGATGTCTTAATACTGTAAAAACAACAGTATAATACTGGCAGCAGAGGTTCCAGTTTAAAACTGTAAAATGTACGATAATTAACTGTAAAATTAGAAATTTTACAGTTTATTAATGTAAATTTAACTTTCTTACAGTTTATATGGTAAAATAAGCAATTTTTACAGTTTATTACAATAAAATTAGCTGCATTACACAAAAAAACGACATTCATTATTTACAGTGTAGTCGCAATTCCAGATGATGCTTTCAGAAGTACTCCAGATAGACGAAAACGAAAAGGACGTGAAAACGTCGAGATATTCAGTAAAGCATGTTTTAAATGTTGAAAGTTTAAAAAAAATAATTTCCATTCCGATTTTAAAGCTTTTATCCAATAGCCATCGATGCTGTATACGTCTGACCGTTTTCGCTTAATACTCAGGTGAGTTAGCCAAGTGTTACTTTTTTTTTTATCAGTTAATATAAAATTGTTCCAGTCAGTATAAAATTGGGTAGATCTTTATAAATGAGGTTGAATTCTGGTTTTTTATGAAATGAAAAGGCAATTTATGGAACGTTTCAGGTGTTTCTTGCGTTTTAAGTTATTAAACTTCTGAAAACATCATTGCCCTCTTTCCCAGATTATCCTATACGTTATAGTTTGGGCAAACCTAACCTGTCAGCGTCCTAATGCTGTGGTTAGGATCTGCTTAGCCTTTACAATGCTGTCAGGTTAGGTTTACCCCAACTATAGTAACTATCTCAGTGGTTCATATGTGAAACAGATTCAGAACACCTTTCTAATTTGTACAAGGAATTCGCAGGCAAGAGGTTAGTTCTAAAAACTTATATTCGTAGAACATTATATTCCAACTAGCTCACTCGTGCGAATCATTCGCTTTGGACAGAAGGAACGCCCCATTCATTGGCGTTCCAGGGACTCGGTAAGAAAATGCTTTTCCCTTTTTAAGATTTTTTTAAAATCACAGTAGGTATTGCTAAAATTATGGTGTACCCCCCCCCCTAAAAAAAAAGAAAAAGAATGTATGTGATGATGGAAAGTTCGACTAAAAATCTGGTTAAGAAAAAACTTATTGAAATATTCTTCTGCCCAAACTCATATATAATTAATTACGTATGAATAGCATTATAATCCGGGTGTTTTACCAACCGCGCCAATTCGTCTTAGTTGTTAGATGCTATTTATTAAAGTAATCTGTTATACAAAAGAGAAAAAATGAGTTTTTAAAGGGGGGGGGGACAATTTTCAGATAGGGTGTCTATTTTTTGTCAGTGATCGGCGCGATAAGCTTTAAAATGAAGAGTGAATGATGGAATGTGATAAAGAAGTAAGGAAGATCTGGCGTGGTAACAGCAAAATAGGCTGGAAACATAATATATACAATTTATCAAACTTAGCAAATTTCTATTTTTTTTCTCTTTTGTCTTGTTGACTTAATTTTAAATACATGCTGCAGTCATCAGAAGTCTTAAAATAAGAACTAAATTCAATTGAATTCGCTCAAGTATTTAATAGAATAGGGTATGAATAATAAATTAACGCGAAATTATAAGTAAAAACGCAAAAATGACCTTGTCAGAAATAAATCAATTTCCTATTTCGATTTATTAAGGCAGACAACTTCGGAAGCTACTACTAATGCACCTAAGCAACTACAATTGTTGGATGTCACTTTCAGTAACCTATAAATTAACCTATCTGTTTAGACAAGGATCTCAACATGAAATGACGTTGTCAAAGGGGATTGGGTCATGTACTCAGCATTACTTGGGAACATAGAAGCAAAAAGGTATTTCCATTATCTATTTCAGTGACATACTAGCTGTTAGTGAAGGTAATATATAGTGCGATGGGAGAATTTCTCGCTCTACTCAATAGAGGAAAGTAGATTTCAAAAATAACGGACACAATCCAGGGTGTATACTATTTTTATTAGCATTTATTCTTGAATAATTTTCACCTAAGTTGTGTCTTGCTTAATCCATAATGCTTGACATTTTTTTCCCAAAGATATTTTGTATACTGCTTACAAACAGTGTTTAATGGACAGGAAAAAAATATAAAAAAATACTATGCATAAAATATTTTTTTTATTAAGGAAAGAAAAATCGTCCCTTAAAAATTACGATTGACCCCAGAGGGTACATACGTTTTTTACTAAAAATTTTTTCTGCCCACGATATAATATTTAAAAAGACATTTTATAAGAAGAAATAAAATCAGCAATTGACATAAACTGGGAAGCTGGGAATAACTTTGAAAGCATAGCTTTTTTTCTTGAGATGGTGAACGATGTCATTTTTGATAAAGATCATATTAAAATTGCTACAGAACACACTTTACAATGGTTATGTGCTGCAATATGTTAATAACGAATTGAAACAATACCAAGGTACTAATTAAACACTATTATTTGGTTGAAATGTTCATTTTGGGGAAATTCAGACCCTTTTTTGGACCGTCCCTAAAAAGGGACGCTAGGCATTAATCTGTTAAATATACAGATATGGTTCCAGTATGGCGATTTTTAGTGAGATTCCAATTCCAGTAGAATAAACTCGCAAAAGTCTTTGTTTCTGCATGCTTATACTTTTTTATACACTGCAAAAAACAAACTGTTGTTTCTACAGTATAATTCTCGCAGCAAGGGTTCCATTTTAAAACTGTAAAATGCACAGTAATGAACTGTAAAATTAGCATTTTTACAGTTTATTACTGTAAAGCAGCAATTTTACAGTTTATTAACACAAAATTAGCTGTATTATACCGTAAAAATAACAGTATAATAAGGGCAGCAGAGGTTCCAGTTTAAAATTATAAAATGCACAGTAATAAACTGTAAAATTAGCAATTTTACAGTTAATTACTGTAAAGCAACAATTTTAGTTTATTACCACAAAATTATCTGTATTATACTGTAAAAGCAACAGTATAATAAGGGCAGCAGAGGTTCCAGTTTAAAATTATAAAATGCACAGTAATAAACTGTAAAATTAGCAATTTTACAGTTAATTACTGTAAAGCAACAATTTTAGTTTATTACCACAAAATTATCTGTATTATACTGTAAAAGCAACAGTATAATAAGGGCAGCAGAGGTTCCAGTTTAAAATTATAAAATGCACAGTAATAAACTGTAAAATTAGCAATTTTACAGTTAATTACTGTAAAGCAACAATTTTAGTTTATTACCACAAAATTATCTGTATTATACTGTAAAAGCAACAGTATAATAAGGGCAGCAGAGGTTCCAATTTAAAATTATAAAATGCACAGTAATAAACTGTAACATTAGCAATTTTACAGTTAATTACTGTAAAGCAACAATTTTAGTTTATTACCACAAAATTATCTGTATTATACTGTAAAAGCAACAGTATAATAAGGGCAGCAGAGGTTCCAGTTTAAAATTATAAAATGCACAGTAATAAACTGTAAAATTAGCAATTTTACAGTTAATTACTGTAAAGCAACAATTTTAGTTTATTACCACAAAATTATCTGTATTATACTGTAAAAGCAACAGTATAATAAGGGCAGCAGAGGTTCCAGTTTAAAATTATAAAATGCACAGTGATAAACTGTAAAATTAACAATTTTACAGTTAATTACTGTAAAGCACCAATTTTACAGTTTAGTACTGTAAAATTAGCATTTTTTACAGTTTGTTACTACAAAATTAGCTGTATTGTACTGTAAAAACAACATTCATTTTTTAGAGTGTAGGCTTAAGAGAGTGCGTAAAATTGTATGCATTTAATCCATGCTACTTCCGATGCCCGTGCATGAGTGCACAAAACATTTTTTTTTTCCATTTTGAATTACTAAAAACATCGATTATTCAATAGATGTCCAAGAAAGTAGTTTTGAGTCCACACCTTTTTTTTTCTCATTCCGATGTTAATGCTAGAAAGTTAAATGATTTTCTAACTGAACGGATTTTGAGCAGTTTAATATGTTTGCAAAGTTATTTATCAAATGGAAGATATTTTCGAATCTTTAGAATAATTCCAGCATTTTAAAAATAAATAAGAAGAATATAAATGATGTCCCTAAATTTCATTTAAGTGAACGAAGTAAATTATTCTTTTGTGCCATAAATTAAAGATTGTCTAATGTTAATTATTCATATTTTATGAAAGAAGCAAAAGACAGAAAACCTTCTCTGAAAATACTTACGGCTCTTTTGATCAATAGAAAATTTTCAAAATAACTCAGCAATTTTCAGCAAAGAAAGTTTTTTTCCCCCTTTAACTGGAATCTATAAGATAAAAAGACTCCGGAAAGCCCATTTTTCTTTTCAAAAAAGCTTTCAGGGGTGTTCTTTTTACAAAGAAGGTAGTCAAAGCATCTAGTAAGCTTTATCTGGCCTAAAGTTTTAAAATCGACTTCGAAAAGTTTTCCCTTTTCTGATAGATTGACAGAAAGGATATGTATTTGTGCGTAGGATACAAAGTTCGTTTGAATATTCAAACTCTTCTGAGTATGAGTATTTCTACACTGTTAATAAAAA
>JAXGGA010014587.1:0-5000 GCA_038373865.1 Uloborus plumipes
ACCTCGGGGGGTATATCCCAACCGTTTTTTTTTAAAACAAAATGAAAAAAAATTTTAAAAGCTCGAAAATAAAAAGCTTTTTTTCTAGACTAAACAGGTGTATTCACCTCCTTTGTGCACGCCCCTATTCAAAAAAGTATAGAGAAGGGGATAAAATGTTGTATACTCAAAGTAAATTTGATAGGAAAACAACAAAGAACACACTTATACGTAAAAATGTTTTTTACATATAAGTGGGAGCGACAAAAGACAACAAAATTTTTCAAAGAAAATGGGGTGGACGGGGGCAGTTTAACCCCCTCTAAACGATGGGTCAAGGCAAAGGGGGCAAATTCAATACATATTGTGAAAAAGGTAAATACACACAAATTTGCATTCACATTTTGTTTCAAACTTGGGAGGGGGGACTCCACCCCCCCCCCCCCCCGATTGGCCAAATGACCGAATTAATTACAAGGAGCCCCTATTCAACGAAAAAAACATCCTTAGCCGGCAGACTTTACGTTCATGAACTCTCATCTTTTACATTGAAAAAGAGCTCTTAATAGCTTAGAAACACGTGTCAACAATTTGAATTGAGACTTTTATGCCTCAAATTTTTATAAGGTGGTATTAAGCATTTTAAGGTTTCAAAACCGGTTATAAATCAAGAAATAATGAAGATATGGGAATTTTAGCGAATCCATTTGTTGTAACTTTAGTAGCCCCCTGCACTATTTTTGGGGGTGACAACATCCAAATTCGTGCTCCTGGTGCAAATACCTTTCAGAAAAACTAACTCTAATAGTTGCATCACAAAAACCGCGTGGAAATAAAAATTTGACCAGTTGCTCCTTCATTATGGAACAAAGTTTCGCAGAAAACTTTTTTCTATAGCTTCAATAAACCCAGGGTTGGTGCAATTTTTCTTTCTTTTTTTTTTTTTTTTGGATAACTCATCTTGTATATCAGAAATATGGATCATTGATTTTCTATTCAGTTTGTAAGGCAGAAAATGTGAAAAACTGTGTTTATAAAGTACAACTAAATACTACCTTATTAAAAAAAGATGCTGAAAACAAAATTATTATTACAGTTTGAAAACACAACAATTTCTCAATAAATGTATGCTTAGTTATATTCCTGTAAGGTTTTATGATAAGAAAAGGTTTTATTAACACTGAATATTAAAAGAAGTAAATTTATGTTCATTGTAAATCTTCTACAGGATAAATACATTTGTTACGGTTTCTCGATGAACACAAAATAGGATGTTGAGTCCTTGAGGGAAAAATCAAGTCAATTCCTCTGCTCTATGGCAGCTGCTTGCTCTTAAATATTAGTTATCATTTCGGAAATTTATTCGAAGCAGGTTCTTTGATATTTGGGAAAAGTTTTGGCTTGAATTGTAATGTGCTTAGCCCCCGTTTATACTCAGTTCTACTCGGGGGTCTTTTTGCAGTAAATCGTTTGAAAAGTAAGTGAATACTAACCTGTGTGAACGAAATTAAATATGAAAATAATAAAACTTGTAGCACATACTCATTTTTCAAGACATTTAGAAGAATGAAAGAGGATCGTGTTTCCAGAAAATATCTTGAGTTGATTCAAATCGGTTTTAAATGCCGTGATTACTGTGATGTTCTGTGACGGAGTTGATACTTCTGCTTTCTGCGATGTAAGTTCCCCAGCACAGTTCAACACATTTTTGAGAATATTTAGAAAATAATGTGATAAGAATGAATCTTGATCCAATGATGTATGTTGAAAAACACGATAGCATTTTAAAAACCAAACGAAAAAACACAAACGACGCAGTGCACATGACTCAGACATAACGGCGTAAATATTTGTTGCCAAACGTTAGAAAACGACGCTGTGATGCCAAATTATTATTAAATTTGACATTCTATTAGAACAAAAATTCGTTTTAGTAACAAAGTTCGAAGAATAAAACAAATATTTCTGCATATGACAAACCACAACAGTTAATACACGACGCTTTGCTCTTGCACTTAGAGAAGCTACATAAAATAAACACTGCGTATTACGATCGAAAGTTTGTTTACGTTTTCGGCGCCTCCTATTGGCTCATCGGAAGAAAATTCGGTGTAATTACCCACGCGTTTGTGAAATAGTTCGTTATTTAATGGCACTTTTTTGTACTTGAGAGCAGCGTTTTATTCCAGAACTTTTAATATTCTTCACACTAAACATTTTTTTTCGTACACTTCTGTTGTTTTCTCGTGTGCCAAAATTATTTCTTCCAAACTAAACGATATGGCTTACTGTCCCACGGACTATATGAGGATTTCTGCCTCCAGCTCGAATAACCCTATTCCAGGCTGGCGAGTGCCAATAAGCACGAAACTGCAGTTCTTGGATGGAATAACCGAGTTGGCGGCTTTAATTGCACTGTATAAAAATTTCAGAAATTTATATTTGAGAAGATGTGTTTAGACATCATATTACTATACCACTTGCGCTGATTGTAAAAAGGTGCAAAATAGTACAATTACATCAAAAAATCAAGAGAAGCTCATAACGAACTAGCAAATTAGTTTTAATTGTTTAAGAGGCATTGTGAAGAGGGCAAAACCAAATGGTAAGGCGTTTTTCTACTTAACGACAAGATACTGTCTCATTTTCTAAGGTAAAATCTTCCGCGTATTTACGCATGCGTCAAGTCTTCTCTGATCTTACCAAAATACGAGTCATAGGAAAGATAATAATAAGGGGAAGAATAATAAGAAGCATTTTGTGAGCCGTTTTGTGAGCCGTAACGTAGAGCGATGCTAATTTCAAATACATAGTTTAGTTGAATATGTCAAAAGGATACCAAATGCAAGTTTTAAATCGAAAACTTTTTAAGTGGAATGGTTTGCGAGAGCTAGGCGCGGCTTTCACGGACGGACTGTAACTGCCAAAATCGGCCCATAATACTACAACAATAAATGTGGTATCGTGTCGTCTATTTATTTGCTGCCGATATTGTTTCCTATGTCATCGTTTTTTTTCAAAAAAATCTGGTATGGACCCCCCACACTACTTCCTTTTACATGTAAATTTCATAGTAGATGTCTTAAGTGTTAAAATAGTGCTTGGAGTGAGCAAGATAGCAATTCAAAAATTTACACCCTAGTTTGCCACGAAAAAATGCAAAAAAAAAAAAAATGATTCCCAGTGATTAATTTTCCAAAGATCGTGGATTTTAACATCATTCAGTGGATTTTTCGCAAAATATCGCCAATAGCGCCAAATTTATCGCCAAGATGGCGTCAGACACTTGGCGACCAAAATCTTGGCGAGTTATCACCAAGTGGTCGCGCCAATTCATATCACTTTTGTCAGCATTGAAATTAACATTGATTTACCCCATAAAAGGGCTAAAACACCCCCTTGGGAGCATGCGAATGCAACCACAAGGAGAGGTGCACAACTAGACCCTCCTCGGAGCCTACATACCAAACTAGAAGTTTCTACGGCATATAGTTTTTGAGTTATGTGACATACATACATACATACATACGTACATACAGACGTCACGAGAAAACTCGTCATAATTAACTCGGGGGTGGTTGAAAAGGATGTTTCGACTGGTTATGTGTTGGTAGTTACATATGGACGTGCTGACAAGTCAAAAAAAACCATTCAACATTCATTCAGGGGTGAACAAAATCGAAATTTAGACCCAAATTTGGTTGAATTTTTTCTCGTTATCGCAATACTTCCTTTACTACGTAAAAGGAAGTAAAAAAGTAAACGAAATTATCGTAATTCCATGAAAATGTTCCGATAAACAATATCGCCTTGACGAAAACAACACAATAGTCCTCGAATCGTGCGGTGGAAAAGCATATTCACTGCTCAAAACAATTAGGGGAGCACATGGTTTTAACAAAATTATGCAAATATGTATACCAATAAATAACATAAAATGAATCGTTCTTAATTCAAAGCCTACCAGGAAACGGAATAAGATAATTTTATGAACAAATTAAAGTTAATGAAGCCAAGAATCAGAAAAAGAAGATAAGTGCGGAAATCGGAATGTTGCAGAAGCGTCTGTTTTATTGCCGTAACTGTTAAATTCGATAGTGCAGTAGTTTTTTTACATTTTTTTCTGGAGACAAGGTTACTTGAGAATGTCTCAACAACGTGATTTACTGGAATCCATGCCATGGCATGTTATAGGCAGGCTGGAATCCGGGTAAACACAACGTTGTGTCGCGGATGATGTTGGAGTCGTCAGAAGTGTTGCAAGGCTGTGGAAACGATTCCAAGAAACAGGAAATGTTTGACTTCGATCAGGGCAAGATCGGCCATGCGCCACTACAGCAACTAATAACCGGTATATACGGTTAAAACACCCGTCGGAAACATAATGAAAAAAAAAAATAAAAAAAATAAAAAAAAAAAAAAAGAATAAAAAAAAAAAAAAAAAAAAAAAAAAAAAAAATAAAGAAAATTAAAAGAAAAATAAAAAAAATAAAGAAAAAAAATAAAAAAAAAAAAAAAAATATAAAAAAAAAAAAATAAAAAAGAAAAAAGAGAAAAGAAAAAAAAAAAAAAAATATAAAAAAAAAAAAAAATAAAAAAAAAAACAATTTAAAGAAAGGAAAAAAAAAATAAAAAAAAAAAAAAAAAAAAAAAACAATAAAAATAAAAAAAAAAAAAAAAAGAAAAAACAAAAAAAACAGAATAAAAAAAAAAATAAAATAAAAAAAAAAAAAAACAAAAAATAAAATAAAAAAAAAAAAATAAAAAAAAAAAAAAAAAAAAAAAAAAAAAAAAAAAAAAAAAAAAAAAAAAAAAAAAAAAAAAAAAAAAAAAAAGAAAAAAAAAAAAAAAAAAAAAAAAAAAAAAAAAAAAAAAAAAAAAAAAAAAAAATAAAAAAAAAAAAAAAAAAAAAAAAAAAAAAAAAAAAAAAAAAAAAAAAAAAAAAAAAAAAAAAAAAAAAAAAAAAAAAAAAAATAAAAAAAAAAAAAAAAAAAAAAAAAAAAAAAAAAAAAAAAAAAAAT
>JAXGGA010014587.1:12500-15000 GCA_038373865.1 Uloborus plumipes
AAAAAAAAAAAAAAAAAAAAAAAAAAAAAAAAAAAAAAAAAAAAAAAAAAAAAAAAAAAAAAAAAAAAAAAAAAAAAAAAAAAAAAAAAAAAAAAAAAAAAAAAAAAAAAAAAAAAATAAAAAAAAAAAAAAAAAAAAAAAAAAAAAAATAAAAAAAAAAAAAAAAAAAAAAAAAAAAAAAAAAAAAAAAAAAAAAAAAAAAAAAAAAAAAAAAAAAAAAAATAAAAAAAAAAAAAAAAAAAAAAAAAAAAAAAAAAAAAAAAAAAAAAAAAAAAAAAAAAAAAAAAAAAAAAAAAAAAAAAAAAAAAAAAATAAAAAAAAAAAAAAACAAAAAAAAAAAAAAAAAAAAAAAAAAAAAAAAAAAAAAAATAAAAAAAAAAAAAAAAAAAAAAAAAAAAAAAAAAAAAAAAAAAAAAATAAAAAAAAAAAAAAAAAAAAAAAAAAAAAAAAAAAAAATAAAAAAAAAAAAAAAAAAAAAAAAAAAAAAAAAAAAAAAAAAAAAAAAAAAAAAAAAAAAAAAAAAAAAAAAAAAAAAAAAAAAAAAAAAAAAAAAAAAAAAAAAAAAAAAAAAAATAAAAAAAAAAAAAAAAAAAAAAAAAAAAATAAAAAAAAAAAAAAAAAAAAAAAAAAAAAAAAAAAAAAAAAAAAAAAAAAAAAAAAAAATAAAAAAAAAAAAAAAAAAAAAAAAAAAAAAAAAAAAAAAAAAAAAAAAAAATAAAAAAAAAAAAAAAAAAAAAAAAAAAAAAAAAAAAAAAAAAAAAAAAAAAAATAAAAAAAAAAAAAAAAAAAAAAAAAAAAAAAAAAAAAAAAAAAAAAAAAAAAAAAAAAAAAAAAAAAAAAAAAAAAAAAAAAAAAAAAAAAAAAAAAAAAAAAAAAAAAAAAAAAAAAAAAAAAAAAAAAAAAAAAAAAAAAAAAAAAAAATAAAAAAAAAAAAAAAAAAAAAAAAAAAAAAAAAAAAAAAAAAAAAAAAAAAAAAAAAAAAAAAAAAAAAAAAAAAAAAAAAAAAAAAAAAAAAAAAAAAAAAAAAAAAAAAAAAAAAAAAAAAAAAAAAAAAAAATAAAAAAAAAAAAAAAAAAAAAAAAAAAAAAAAAAAAAAAAAAAAAAAAAAAAAAAAAAAAAAAAAAAAAAAAAAAAAAAAAAAAAAAAAAAAAAAAAAAAAAAAAAAAAAAAAAAAAAAAAAAAAAAAAAAATAAAAAAAAAAAAAAAAAAAAAAAAAAAAAAAAAAAAAAAAAAAAAAAAAAAAAAAAAAAAAAAAAAAAAAAAAAAAAAAAAAAAAAAAAAAAAAAAAAAAAAAAAAAAAAAAAAAAAAAAAAAAAAAAAAAAAAAAAAAAAAAAAAAAAAAAAAAAAAAAAAAAAAAAAAAAAAAAAATAAAAAAAAAAAAAAAAAAAAAAAAAAAAAAAAAAAAAAAAAAAAAAAAAAAAAAAAAAAAAAAAAAAAAAAAAAAAAAAAAAAAAAAAAAAAAAAAAAAAAAAAAAAAAAAAAAAAAAAAAAAAAAAAAAAAAAAAAAAAAAAAAAAAAAAAAAAAAAAAAAAAAAAAAAAAAAAAAAAAAAAAAAAAAAAAAAAAAAAAATAAAAAAAAAAAAAAAAAAAAAAAAAAAAAAAAAATAAAAAAAAAAAAAAAAAAAAAAAAAAAAAAAAAAAAAAAAAAAAAAAAAAAAAAAAAAAAAAAAAAAAAAAAAAAAAAAAAAAAAAAAAAAAAAAAAAAAAAAAAAAAAAAAAAAAAAAAAAAAAAAAAATAAAAAAAAAAAAAAAAAAAAAAAAAAAAAAAAAAAAAAAAAAAATAAAAAAAAAAAAAAAAAAAAAAAAAAAAAAAAAAAAAAAAAAAAAAAAAAAAAAAAAAAAAAAAAAAAAAAAAAAAAAAAAAAAAAAAAAAAAAAAAAAAAAAAAAAAAAAAAAAAAAAAAAAAAAAAAAAAAAAAAAAAAAAAAAAAAAAAAAAAAAAAAAAAAAAAAAAAAAAAAAAAAAAAAAAAAAAAAAAAAAAAAAAAAAAAAAAAAAAAAAAAAAAAAAAAAAAAAAAAAAAAAAAAAAAAAAAAAAAAAAAAAAAAAAAAAAAAAAAAAAAAAAAAAAAAAAAAAAAAAAAAAAAAAAAAAAAAAAAAAAAAAAAAAAAAAAAAAAAAAAAAAAAAAAAAAAAAAAAAAAAAAAAAAAAAAAAAAAAAAAAAAAAAAAAAAAAAATAAAAAAAAAAAAAAAAAAAAAAAAAAAAAAAAAAAAAAAAAAAAAAAAAAAAAAAAAAAAAAAAAAAAAAAAAAAAAAAAAAAAAAAAAAAATAAAAAAAAAAAAAAAAAAAAAAAAAAAAAAAAAAAAAAAAAAAAAAAAAAAAAAAAAAAAAAAAAAAAAAAAAAAAAAAAAAAAAAAAAAAAAAAAAAAAAAAAAAAAAAAAAAAAAAAAAAAAAAAAAAAAAAAAAAAAAAAAAAAAAAAAAAAAAAAAAAAAAAAAAAAAAAAAAAAAAAAAAAAAAAAAAAAAAAAAAAAAAAAAAAAAAAAAAAAAAAAAAAAAAA
>JAXGGA010014587.1:20000-31643 GCA_038373865.1 Uloborus plumipes
GCTGACTTTCGAATACATGTGAGAAATCACTGTTATCTGAAAAACGTTTGTATTCTTCATTTGTTGAAATTGAGGATTTTTGATATTTCCTTTTCCACTATAATAGTGTTTTACATTTTTTATGTCAATATGAATTTTTCTGTTGGTGCCAAAAGTGCATCGCTAAGAATGTTGTACGATGTTTTTTGTCGTACATCGAAGTCTTGGCGATGATTTTTTGGCGCCAACAGGAAAAAGTCGCCAAGAGGGGGGTAAGTCAGATTTGTTCCAAACTTCCTAAAAAGGGGCTGAAAGGAGTAGGGGAATCGCTATTTTCAATGAGAGATTCTGCTGCTACCAAAAAAAAAAAAAAAAAAAGTACAACCTAACTTTTCGCTAGCACAGGCGAGATTTCGAGCATGCGCAGCTACTTCGGTTTGTTTACATTTTGCTTTGTGAGAGTCAACGTATTCGTGTGTTTTAGACGCCAGTGAATAACAGCACATGGAAACGGTACAACTCGGAAATTGTTATACCGTGAACAAATGAAATCGAAACTTAATATCTTTGATCAAACGTGGGTGTGCAAGGAATGGGCACTCATATTTCGCTTGATAAAAAATAAAATGTCCACAACAATTTAGTTTTTCTAGGTATATTTTATAGGTCTCGACTTTTAATTATAACCGTGCTAAATATCTACAAAATGGGTTAAAGGTGTTTCCTACATTAAAAAAATTAATAATAACTCAAATTGTATACCAATAGCTATACCTCTATCAAACTAAATATGACTTTTAAAAAATTCTGGTCTGGTAGATGGTTAAATTTACTTTTTTTTTGTTAGTGTTAACACTAGAAACGTTTAAATAAGGTCACATTTTATTTTTAAGAGAGATTTTTGTTGTTATGATACTTTAGTTCTATTAAAATTGTTCACGTGTTAATAACAAATAATGTAAAGAAAAAAAACATTTGCGTTTTAATTAAAACTTTAAGCAGAAGATTATAGACACAAAAATACAACACAAAATGCGGTATGTATACATGAAGAGAAGGAAAAAATAGTTGGAATAAAGCGGAGAAAAATAAATTAGAAGAAGATTACGAGGTAAAAAACAAACTTTAAATTTACAAACAAGTGCAGTACAAATGAAACAAAATAAATAACTAAAAAAACGGATGAAAAAAAAGAGTAGAAAAATGTTACCATTAACTACCTGTTGTTGAAATATAGAGCAATAACAAGTACTTAATGTAAGAATGAAGGCATTCACGGCCGGTGTAAATATTAGTTAAGGATTCCGGGCTGTTGTGCCGTGGTCTGAATGGCTTTAATCCATACGTTTCGATCGCAACTGCGGCGGTCATCTTCAGTGGATGTCGTTGATTAATTTGGCGACTGATGCGAAATTTCGAACTGCTGCAAGATTATTAAATTGAAAACGCAGCGCCCTCTACCTTCCGGCTCGGGATTGGCAGATAACTGGATGCCAAAGCTTGTTAACTTTTACTTCTTCCTTCTTCTTGTTAAATTAATCTCGAGCCGGAAGGTAGAGGGCGCTGCGTTTTCAATTTAATAATCTTGCAGCAGTTCGAAATTTCGCATCAGTCGCCAAATTAATCAACGACATCCACTGAAGATGACCGCCGCAGTTGCGATCGAAACGTATGGATTAAAGCCATTCAGACCACGGCACAACAGCCCGGAATCCTTAACTAATATAATAACAAATATAGTTTATTTTAAATTTAATTATCTTTGAACATAGCCAGTTGCAATGTATGTGCGAACCTTTTAAATATCTAATTGAGTTCTTCGATAAAAAAGGAGACGTAATAAGACGATATAATTACTTAAGCAACAATAAATGCGATACATTGTACCGAACCTTGTTACAAATTTTGTTACTGAACAATGCAATGCACAAATAAAAGTTTACCAGATACACTGAAAACTTTCATTGCATTTTTTACTAGCAAAAGTCAAGTACAACATAAAAAGTGAGTCAATTAAATTTAAAAAAGAGGGGAAGAAAGAAAATGCAGAACTTCTTCATACAGTTTATACTCCAATTTGTTTAAATTTTAGATAAATGTGTATACCATACTTTTTTTCCAACCGGAAACTCTTGTTGCTATGTTACTCTTAGTAAACATAAAACTTCAGGTTTTTTGAAATGAAAATTTCACATAAAACACACGTATCTTGTAGATAACACGAAAAAGCCCTAAGTATTCCTAGCTAAAAAAACCTTTTCCGACAAATACGCATTTTTCTGTTTACTTCAGAGAAAAAGAAGGAGAATTTCAGAATGTAAAAACACCTCAGTAACAATGTTCGGAAAAGCATGATTCTTCTTTCTTTCTTTCTTTCTTTTTTGCATCAGTAATAAGCATTTCATTCAAAAAAGTATTTAGATTTTCTTCCAAAAGGATCAAGGACTTGCTTATGCAAAAGAAAGATTTAAAGCAATACACACGAGTTTTTAAAAGCACTGCTCCTTCTTTTCCTCCTTTTTTTTGGTTGAAGAGTAAGTGATTGCTGTTTTTTTTCGATACATGTATTCAAATATTCTCACATGGAAAATAAAGAATGGTTGTAAAAAATGTGTTTTTTTTGTCAATTGTTACTACAAACGCTTTATATATCTAAAGCTATTTTACAAAGCCTCATCCCTATATAAAAAAACATATATAATAATAATAATAAAAAGGCAACATCTAACCCATTATATATATATATATATATTTAATTAGAAGTATAAAACTTTGCAAAAAAATTTTTGGTTGAAAAGCTGAAGTATACTATTGAAAAGCTGATGATATTTCAGCTTTTCAACAAAAATTTGTTCACAAAGTTTTATACTTCTAATTAAAAATATTTCTGCTACCAGTTTCAAAGAGCTGCCACAGGCGCCTTTTGACCTGTGTGGTGAAGTTTATTTTTCTTTTCTATATGATTCTTTAACAACTTTGTTTATGTTAATATATATAAATATGTATTTATCGTGTTTACATTTTCACTCTCCCAAAGATGAGCGAACAGGAGCTACTTTCTTCAAAATAACAAATAAATCGTTTTGAAGCATTATAAAGCAGAAGAATACTGCAGTGATTTTTTAAACAACGCTTCACTCAGTTTAAATGTAATAGTGCATAGGATGCGCTACTTTTTGCTAGTCAAACTTCTTGTGAGGATATCACTGATGCAAATAGCGTGTCTTGTCAAAACCTTCGCAAAGATTTCATTAAATTCAAAAAGGGGAAGGAAAAGTAAAAAGTAACCTATCTCTTCTAATTTGGCTCCCGTGCAGGACGCCTTTCGAATCCAAATTAAAATATCAGACATTTTGTTTTCCACTTGGTGTGTAATGAGGCCAGTATGAAAGGAGAGATGACTTACCCCACATTTTGGTTCCAAAAAGAGTACACATGGTAACACTAGTATACAGTAAACTCTCGATTATCCGCGATCGGATTATCTGCGGGGCGGAATATCCGCGAGGGTCTCGGGGAAGAAAAAAACCACAATTAACTGTTTTTTTTTTTTTTTTTGAAAAAGCACGAATTTTTTTTTTTTTTTTTTTGCTCTCAACATTTCTTACCCAAGAGTAAGTCAAGTGTACAGTCATAGAAAAAAAAAAAAAAAGGAAACACTCTGAATTATTCGGCTGCTACACTTGCTAAGAACAAAAGAAGGGAGTCTTCTGACATGGACTGAAGTCTTCTTTAAAAATATGTGAATAAAATTTTGATAAGGGGCCATATACAAAGTGAAATGAACACAAAGTCTGAACTTTCTAATGGGAGTCCCTACATTTGGTTACATAATTAGGTGCGGACGGCAAAAAGTAAGCTGGGTACCAAACGGAATTACTTTAGGACCATTAGAACAAAAATTATGAATGAACAAAGATTTCGGGACCACCACCACCACAGATAAAATGCTACTTTTAAGGTCAAAGTTTACAAAGAGTAGACAAATCATATTTTTTCGAAGATATTAACTAAAGCTACTCGCTATAATGCGTTTGCTTTTTGTAATCAATTTAAAAATCTCCGGGTTTGTTAAAGTTATATAGTCTTCCTTTCTCTTTTTTAAATTTCTTCGTTTGATTTTTTAACATGAACACAGTCGGCCGAAATTGTCAACTGGAAGGCGTTGAATAAAAAAAAAATAAATGCTCTACTTAATAATACTGCTCAAC
Source organism: Uloborus plumipes (assembly GCA_038373865.1). NCBI lineage: Eukaryota > Metazoa > Arthropoda > Arachnida > Araneae > Uloboridae > Uloborus > Uloborus plumipes. Next base: position 24,191 of record JAXGGA010014587.1, read on the forward strand.
TTTCTAGCTATACTGCAATACAGTGCAAAGCTTCAGACGAAAACAAGATGGCGAATTAATAGGTTTGCTTCTCATATAACGGCTGAGTTGAAAACTGTGACGTCCTGACACAACTCGGAGCTTCTTTTCACCAAGTACTAAGAGGATTAACGTCTGCTTCAATTAGGAAAATGAAATAAGTAAAATCTCTTAAAAGAAATGTTTAGTCGCTTGAAGTGTTTCTGAAAAATTGTTTGGAAAACGTATAATCTGTTCGACGTTAAAATGACTGAAAATGGGAAGTTAATTTAGGGAAAATGTTGAGCAATGGAATTTATTTACATGCTCCAAAAACAAATAAAAATGATTCATTTCAATGTGATTTCAAAACAAAAGAAAAAAAAAGACGAATCAATTTTATCAAAGTAGAGCTAGCTGATTTTAAAACACTGTGAAATTTAATTTTATTGAAAGAAGGTAAGTTTAAAAACGTTCCAGAGTTGCTGTTATTAAATTTCAGTAAGATATTGCAAAAGAATTTGTTTTACTAGATTATTTTTTTACTTATTAAATTAGAGAATCATCCAATATACCAATATTTATTTTGTAACATTTCAGAGCTACTTGCATTCCAATTCGCTTTAAGCATTAAATTGTTGGAAAGTATACATTTTAAATGGTTAAAACAATTTTCCAACAGCAAATAAACAGTCTTGTGTACATGAAAACAAGAAACAGCACAGTGGAGTCTCGATAACTGGAAGATCAATGCGATCGACTAGAATCTTCGAGGTACTGGAAGTTTTCAGAGCCTTCTCAAGATTTTAGAACCCATTGAGAACGAGAAAAAGAAATATTTGAGTTATAAGGCTTCAAGTTATCACGACTCGACTGTTATTTGTAACCAATATAAATTTACGTTCTAAAACTTTACAGTAATTTATCGTACTTTTAAGTAAACTGCATCTGTTGAATGCTTTCTTAGCGGCTAAATTTTGACCTAAAGATAAATTTTCCATGTAAATTTAAAAATTGAACAGAAAACGAAACACAGCCAGCGAATGTACCCGCTACAATCCTTCTTAGGGTTGTAAGTCTTAGTCCTTGTATGAATGTTGCTCCAAACCACTTCCAAATAAGAGAAACGATGGTTGCTGCAACACTGTAAAAAATATCAGAGAAGTACCTGGACAGTAAGGAGCAATTAATGTGTCGAGATTCTGATATTGACAACTCTGGCAAAAAGTAGGAAACTTTCTCGCTAAAAGTCAGTAACTTTCTTGAAATGAACCTGGATCTCTAAAGAAATCAGAAACCGTTGCAGTGCTACACTGCAAAAAAAAGCTATTGTTTTTACAGTATAATACTGGCAGCAGAGGTTCCAGTTTAAAACAGTAAAAGCACAATAATAAACTGCAAAACTAGCTATTTTACAGTTTACTAGTGTAAAGCTAGCAATTTTACCATAAAACTAGCAGTATTATACGGTAAAAACAGCAGTATAATACTGGCAGCAGAGGTTCCAGTTTGAAACTGTAAAATGCACCATAATAAACTGTGAAACTAGTAATATTACAGTTTATTTCTGCAAACTAGCAATTTTGCAATGTACTACAGTAAAATTAGAAATTTTGCAGTTTACTACTGTAAAATTAGCTGTATTATACTGTAAAAACAACATCTATTTTTTACAGTGTATCCTGTCCGGTACCTGGAATGCATCACGAACCTTTCAAGAAAACGTACATACGTTCTTAGAAATAGCTGTAGACTAACTTGAATTAACAGGGACGCCAAAAGCACAGCTTAGCAAATGTGGCCGAAGTTAATGCCGAATCGTTAGGTGACCTAAATACTCTTGTCCTTCTAATGAAAATAAATATAAAAGTTTTTTTGGATCCTATTCTGAAACATAAAATTGCCGATGGTTTGAGAATTATAGAAAACATCAGGTATTTAATGAATTTTTATACTAAATTTCAGCTAAATACTAAATGTAAATTTTTTAAAGTTATTAACATTTTCAAAGAAAATCTTTCTATTTTTATCAAAAAAAAAAAGAACAGACTATTCACATGCCCTTTGAAGCATTTTAAGAATTTAAAGATATATTTATCATTGGATTCAGAAAATCTTTGAAATACAGACTTTTATTTTTTAGATAATCTTAAAGGGTGCTATATATTCGACTTCAACTTTTTCTAATGACATAGATACTTCAACTACTGCCTAAACATGCAATATTTTTTTCATAAGAATAAATATCACAGTTTTTTATGAAGCTTTTTCGTTGAAATATAAACCACTGATATCGTAAAGAAACATCGAATTCAAAGCATCGAAGGTAAAAACATAGATGTTTCCAAAACATTGACATTGATGTCGTAATCCCTAGTAAGAACAATTTAAACTTAAAAAAACATCGTATGTAATTGAAAACCTATTGAAACCAACACGCTCAAAATGTTCTGCATCCTACAATTTAATCATAAATTTAAGGGACACGGTCTAAAATAATTTTGTGGCAAAATAATTCAAGTTTTATCAGACGCATCTCTATTATGCAGGAAAAGAGCAGAATAAATCTCCAGGAGAGATGTCTTTGTTTGCAGGTCATAAATTTCAATTAATTTTATTGAATCGGAAAGCGAGGTTTTTCATATTTCCATATATTTCTATCTTTACTCAAACGTCAACCTTAATTGCATCTGGAGAATATTGCGTTTTTCACGAATGAGTTTTAGCTCCAAAAATATAAATCCGGTTTATTAGATATTCATTTCCAGTTTGAAAGGATCTGCAAGGGATAGGAGATAAAAAATGTTTGTTTATTTTAATAAATGAAAGAAAAAAAATGTTTTGATGAGCATACAGCAAAATTGTTGCATATTCCTCTATCCCACACAAAAGAACTATAAACAATCGTATATTATTCAAGCTAAGGAATTAATTAGTAGTTTTTAACACAAGTTATTTATTTAACATCGATATGTTTTGCTAAAAAGCAGCATATATCGATACGCCAAGAAAGGTACTCATATCTTTATGCAAATTCAGTCATAGATATTCGGAAGTTGTTACATACAAATTTTATCTGACTAAAAGTTGGGTAATATTAAAGATAACAAATCCAGCGGTTCTATATTTTTCATAGAAGACCATTTCATCCGCTACTTTCGCTGTCATAATGCTTGAATTCTACTTCCGCTTTTTAAATGTTGACAAAAGCAATCGAATGCAATGGTAATTAATTATTTTAGCTTTTTATTTGCTGCCAAAAATCAATGAAAAATAATTATTCTTCCTCATAAAACTATTCTTTGAACTTACTAAAAGTAAACTAAAAGGAAAACCAGCTGATCTATGCAAAATATGCAAACAGCAGGGATGCAAAAATCCAATTTTTTTAAGAGTAGTTTTTCAAACAACAGCCAACATGTAACAAGTTTGTTTATGTTTTGCGAAAGCAGTGAAATCAAGTCTTTAAAAGAATTAAATTATGTGCAATGAGTTACCGCCCATAAGCCAGGGCTGAGGCAGAACTAAAGCAAATGCACCCACAGCTCGATCATAGCATCCTAAGACTGCAGCTTCGTCCTTATTATGGACTCCTCAGTTAGGAATAGCCAATGATCGAGCCGGAGGCAAAAATCCTCTTAATGTAGCTAAGACAGCCAACAAACTGGTAGATAAAATGAATTTATCTTTCCAGCGAGCGTACGCAAACCATGGTGCGGCTCAACTCGAAAATTGAAGGCAAAAGCTGGGTAATATGCAATGAGTTACCGCCCATAAGCCAGGGCTGAAGCAGTAAATTATAGTTCAAAAAAACTAACGCTTTTAGAGTTAATCAAACTAAATACAGCTGAAATCTGAAGTCGTTCTGAAAACTTCGTAAGCGATAAAAATCACGTTCATTACAAATACAAAAGTAATATACCTAATAATATCATTAATACCAAAAGTAAAAGTATATTTCCTGATACTCTAACTGATTTCCCTCTTATTTTCAAAACTGTTGAATATCCTCTAAGTTTGTATGCCATTATAATGCATCAACATGTAAAATAGTTTTGCCTTTAGTCTTAATAATAGTATTAAATATCTTATTTCTATATTTATAAAGAATGTGAATTTATCTTTTTTTCAGAGTTATCACATACATAAAAACAAACAATCTATGGCGTGCGGATTGACGTTTTCCCCAGTGAGGTCAGAACCGGAGACCTCGGTGATGCCAACCCAGTGCTTTGGCCGCTGAGCCAAAAGGCTTTATGACTCGGCGGGCAAAAATTGAGTTATGTGCTCCCTAATCAGACAGTGCGCCAAGGAGCTAGGTGTTATGGCTGCAGATGTGCCTGTTGCTGCAGCTGTTGTTGCTGGGAGAGTTGCTGCTGATTATTGCTGAGAGTTGCGGCTGCAGAGCAAGAGGCGTGTCCGCAGTTGGGCGCACGTGAGTGGGCGCCAGCGGTTGGACAAACGAGTAAGTGATGCAGAAGAAGCGGATCCTGTGCAATGAGTTACCGCCCATAAGCCAGGGCTGAGGCAAAACTGTAGCAAATGCACCCACAGCTCGATCATAGCAACCTAAGACTGCAGTTTCGCCTTTATTCTGGGCTCCTCAGTTAGGAATAGCCAATGATCGAGCCGGAGGTAAAAATCCTCTTATTGTAGCTAAGATAGCCAACAAACTGGTAGATAAAGTGAATGGTGCATTTGCTACGCCTCAACCCTGGCTTACGGGCGGTAACTCATTGCACATTACCCAGCTTTAGCCTTCAAATTTTGACTTGAGCTGCACCATAATTTACGGATGCTCGCTGGTAAGATAAATTCACTTTATCTACCAGTTTGTAGGCTATTTTAGCTACAATAAGTGGATTTTTGCCTCCGGCTCAATCATTGGCTATTCCTAACTGAGGAGCCCATAAAAAGGGCGAAACTGCAGCCTTAGGATGCTACAGTTCTGCCTCTGCCCTGGCTTACGTGCGGTAACTCATTGCACGTTACCCAGCTTTAGCCTTCAAATTTCGAGGTGAGCAGCACCATAGTTTGCGGACGCTCGCTGGTAAGATAAATTCTCTTTACCAGTTTGTTGGCTATCTTAGCTATAATAAGACGATTTTTGCCTCCGGCTCGATATTGGCTATTTCTAACTGAAGAGCCCATAATAAGATCGAAACTGCAGTCTTAGGATGCTATGATCGAGCTGTGGGTGCTAAAGCGGATTCTGTGTTGCGTTGTGCTTCATGGCGCCATCTGTTGAGGGTCAGGATCACCACTTGTGGCGTACGAATTGACGTGTGCCCCGGTGGGGTAAGGACCAGGGACCTCTGTGATGGTAGCCTAGTACTTTGGTCCCCGGTGGGGCAAGGACCAGGGACCTCTGTGATGGTAGCCTAGTACTTTGGTCGCTGAGCCAAAAGGCCTCATCATTCAGCGGGCAAAGGGGCATTATGTGCTCGCTAAGTATGCCACAACAAACAAGCAAGCAAACCCACATGTGAAACAAATAAAAGCGTATTAATGATCAGTAGGAAAACAATAGGGATCACTTCTAAGTAAAATCAAAATTTTACAAGTTCGATTTGCGCATTTAGAGACAGCCTTACCCAAGCAGTTTAATTAAGCATTCAGAAAGTAATGGCGTTTCCACAAAAGAACAGCATTGAAAAATAATACACAGCGTGCAGTTGTTGAATCTTCAAGACATCTATTTTTGCAACCATTAGTTCTGTATCCATACTTCCACGAACAGAAATACTCAAAACTCGGATCGGAGTTAAGGTATTGAAAGTTTGAAGTGAAAAAAAATATTTAGTGAAAACATACGAAATTCAACTTTTTATGCGGTCTCTAAGTCCTCTACATCTATTTAGGGAAACATTCTTTAATGATAAATATTAAAAACATAGAAAATTTGAAACATTTGTGACGAAAACTTAAGGAGAAATTCGAGTTCAAAATTTTGGGGGAACGTGGAGAAATGAAATTGTAACATTTCGCCCTTTCGGGGGGGGGGGGGGGGGAGAACGACATGTAATCGAAGTATAAAGACAAAATATTTATATTTTTCATTGCTATTGAAAATGAAATGCAAATGCTGTGCTATGATACGTGAAAACATACTGCACAAATTTGATTTTAAGCCTTTGTTAGCTGTTATATTTTCCCCTAATAGAAGTTATTGACTACCAGTGTAAAGTGGTTTAAGTCACAAAACGCTGCGTTTCATATCTCGATGAAAACTGGGTTTACTGCTATTAATTTTTGTCATGTTGGTATTATTTTTCAATGAGGATTTTTTTTCTAGCATAAAATAATGAGGAGAGGAGGAGTCACATAAAAAGTTAGATTTCGTATTTTTTCACAAATTTTCTGTTTTGTTTCAATTGTTAACCATTGTACTTTTCACCTCATTCTGATCACTTTTTCAATGAGAACTATGTATCTAGGAGTAACAGTTGTTGAAATAGATCTCTTGCAAGTTAAACGAAGGCACACTATGCATGATAAATAAAATTCAAAAATATCATAAAGTAACTTGATAGGAACTTTTTGGATTTGAGCTTGACTTTAGCGTGCTAAACCAACGACTCCTTAATACTAAATGCCTCCTACATTTATCTTAAAACGGGATCCATTTCTTCGAAACAAAGCGCCACCTTGCGGCGTGCAGCTATTGGCGATAGATCCTGATAAATCTCTACTAATAATAAAGCTGAAGGTGGTTCTGTCTGTCCTTCTTTCTTTCTTTCTTTCTTTCTGTCTGTCTGTTACGCGCATAGCGCCAAAACCGTTCGGTCGATTTTCATGCCACTTGGCACAAAATTAGTTTGTAGCATGTAGTTTTGCACCTCGAAGCGATTTTTCGAAAATTCCATTTCGTTCTTTTTCTATTCGAATTCTTAGCGGAAATTCGATAAAATAGGGAAGAAATATTTCACACACATTTTCAAGTCTTATGTCATTCAAAAGCTTGGAATTTTCTGCACAAAATGACGTTTTTTCGAAGTTTCTACGATCATCAGGAGAGCTGTAACAATTGTTTTTAGAATCCCGAAATTCAAGGCTTACCTTCAGTAAAGCAAGCCAAACGATTCTAAAATGGCTTTGCTCGTAGTCCGTGGGACAGTAAGGCATATCGTTTCGTTTGGAAAAAATAATTTTGGCACACGAGAAAACAACGGAAATGTACGAAAAAAATGTTTAGTGTGAACAATATTAAAAGTTCTGGAATAAAACGCTGCTCTCAAGAAAAAAAAAGTGCTAATAAGTAACGAACTATTTCACAAACGCGTAGGTGATATTACACCGAATTTTCTTCCGACGAGCCAATGGGAGGCTCCGAAAACGTAAACAAACATTCGATCGTAATACGCAGTGTTTATTTTATGTAGCTTAGCAAAGCGTTGTGTATTAACTGTTTTAGCGTTCTTGTTCATGATGACGAAAATAATTTGTTTTATTACTT
>JAXGGA010014588.1:0-31641 GCA_038373865.1 Uloborus plumipes
TCATGGGGCACAATATGGTACAACTAAAAAAAACACTAGTTTTGGATTAAGAACAGGTGTAAATACGAGAATGAAATTCTTTTCAGCAGTAATACTAGCAAAAAACCTAATTAAATGTTAGGCCAATTCGTTCATATTAGGCAAATTAAGCGAACTAAAGCCTTTATTGTGCATTTTCTTCAGCAATGAAAACTTTAAACCCACTCGCTATTGTAGGCCATGAGCGATATGAGTGGCTGTAAAATATTCTGATTTACATTTTTAGCAAATTATTTACAGTAAACTCTCACTTATACGCAGCCTCATTTATGCACATTTTTTACTTGTACGACGATTTTGAGTGGTCCCAGCACATTCCATAGCAAAATAATGATAGTATTGTTCGTTTATGCGTTGCTCTAAAGATAAATATTTCACTTATGCTCCGAATTTTCCCTCAATGTAAAAAAATAATTTATTTTCTTTAAAAAATAAGCATTTTTCTTTACTTTCCTCTCTAAGTTATCGCCATTATTTCTCAATGAATATTTTTTCCGCATCAACTAGAGTTCGGAGAGGGACAATTATCTATTATGCATCGTTTTAAAGAAAATTATTTGTGATTAGGTATGATACAATTTTTGAAAATATGTAAAAATAAATTTATATATTTAAAATTATTTTAGTGACATTCAATGATTTTAGTAAAATTTTACTTCATGCTAATATTGCCGGGCTAAACTGAAAAGCAGAACCTTCATGTTTGCTGTTTTTTCTCACTTTCTAGGTTTGGCATGATGATATATCTTTACATGAGAGCGAGACTAACCTAAATCCATTTTCGTTACTATCAGGAGAGCTGAAAAAAGTTTATATGATGCATAGAAAAGATGAAACTAGTGATCTTAAAATGCTGACAACTAACTGTAATGGAATTTCTTTTATAGAATAACGTTCTCATGGGTCAATGCGGAATAATATGCTACATGCAATGCATTCTAAAAAGCTGAAATTAAAAATATAGCAATCTGAAAATTGCCATTTCATTACATTCGCTAGTCTGATAGTGAGGTATGGATATGTTATCGTACAGCACCAGAAATCAGTAAGTGCATTGAGAAAAGTATACAGATTACGATATTTCATGAAAAACCGAGGCAGTATAGTAAGTTAAAAGAGCTTAAATGCCCGTTTTTCCGAAATTAGCAATTTTATAAGATACTGTTTGCTTAAAACAGCAGAGTAGTGATAATACGAAAACTGACAGATTCTCACAAAAATCGTTTAAAAATAGTTGCTCACGATATCTTTTAACCATAAACAATATTCATAACAATGTTATACAATATTGTTCAAACGATATACTTCAACAATAAACAATATTTATATTAATGTTGTACAATATTGTTTAACGATATACTTTTTACAATATTTTTGTTAATGTTATACAATATTGTTTAACGATATACTTTTTACAATATTTTTGTTAATGTTATACGATATTGTTTACACGATGTCCTTAAACAAGAAGCAATATTTAACAACATTGTTGTGCAATATTCTTTGTTCACGATATACTTAAACAATAAACAAGATTGTACAATATTGTTTCACGATTTCTATAAAGCAAAACTGAAGAAAAAAAAAACAATATTTAAGCAGAAGACACTACGGAAATACGAGATGCACTAAACGAAAATCTCCCCTCAGAATATCGTTTCAAAACGCAACGAATTAATTTCGTTTTCGTAACGCAACCAGCCAGAATACTCGGTGGGCAACGGTATTTCAACACATAAATACTGGCGGATTGACAGTATAATCGTTTACAAAAATTTTTCTCTGTATTTTATAAAATAAACAATACCAAACAATATTATTTAACAATATTTTTTCCAGAACATATTTAAACAATAAACAATATTTAACAGCAATATTGTACAATATCATTTCCACGATTTTTATAAACAATAAATAATATTTACCAACAATATTGTACAATGTTGTTTCTACGATTTCAAAAAACAATAAATAATACTTAGCAACGCCATTTGACAATACTTTTTACACAAAAATGCAAAAACAACACTCAAGCAGAGGAAACTACGTAAATATTAGATGCACTAAACGAAAATCTCCCCTCATAATAACGTTTCAAAAGGCAACGTACTAATTTCGTTTTCGCAACGCAACCTGCCGGAATACTCGGCGGGCAAATATCCGGTGCTACTTCCAGTATGGCGGCATCTTTGAAGACCGTAAGTGTCAATCACGAGTGCAATAGATGTCCTAAGTTAGCTTAATGTAAATTGGAGGGAATCCATTTGTAGTCCCTCAGCACTGATTGAGATAGTAGATCAGATCAAACGAAACGTTTCTGGTAATTGATGCCTAGTTGATCGATAAGGCATTATGGGGAGAGTCTGGATTTGGGAATAGCTATTTTAGACCCTAAGAGAAGTTTTGTGCTGTAGGTTTAATTGATGATAAGAAATAATGTATTTTAATGCACGAGCTTTGAACACACAAACTAATGACTAAATATAATTAAATTATAGTTTAAAAAAACTGAAAAATACGCTTTTAGAATAAATAAAATTAACGTGCACTTATAATACATCAGCATGTATTATAGTTTAGATTTTAGTTTTAATAATAGCATTGAATTAATTACTTTTATATTTGCCAAGAATGTGAATTTTATCTTCTGCTCAAAGTTACATACAAACACAACTGAATCACTTACATCAACGTAATATAGTTTAGCCCTTTAGATTAATAATAGTATTAAATATATTACTTTCATATTTGTAAAGAACGTGAATTTTATCCGTTGTTCAGAGTTACATACATACATACATACATACAAACACACATGTGAAACTAATAAAAGTGGATTAATAAAAGTACATAAGTCTGAAAAAAGTCTACTAAAAAATAAAACTAAAATATAAATATCTGTTTTTATACTTCCTTTATTAATTTTTAGCTGAGAGCTATTTAGGATTTTGTTAAGCGAAACAAAACCCTAAATTCCCACCTTCACCTCCTGCGAATGGCGTCCAGACAAAAAGTCAAAAACAAGAAATCATGGAATTTACATCGTGTATGAGTACGAGGGGGATCATTATATAAGTGGCAAGACTTTCTGAAGTCTTAAACAAAACTATTTCTCTAATTTAGAGTATGTTATCTTTACAAAGACTGTATTAATAAGAATCCAAAAAAAAAATAAATAAAGTATGACGTATGAAGAGTACCACATTTTTAAAAAAAAAATGACTATATGCAGTTGACCCCCTCTTTTCTACACAAACTAAATGTTCTTTATTTTGAAAACATTTCATTGACTCCAAAGCAAATGTTAGAAGTCAGAGAGTTGAGATTTTACGTTTCATTCTTTTTCCCCTTGGTTTAGAAAGAAATGTTCCATTTTAGAAACGTTCTCTTTCCTGTTCTCCAGAATTTATTTTTTGTTCTTTCTTTTTTTCCTAAAGTTGAATCTAAAGCAAATTTTATCAGCACCTGGTTAAATTTACTGAATTTTATCAGAAAAGCGTCTTTCTTTTGAAATTAGCAGTAACATTGAATTTGTAGTAGTTTTTTCCCCCTTTCTTTCTTTCTTAGTTTTTTATATACTTTTATTTTTTATTTTATTTATTTATTTTATTTATTGATTTACTTTTAAGCACTAGATTACTACACATTGCTCTCATGGTAAAAAATAATTCAAGCAGAAATGGAAAGTGCATTTTTATTTCTAGTATGGTAGTATTTCGGAGACTTGCTTTTATGGATATACATTTGAAGTGGAACTTGTAGTATTGTTTACTGTAGTCCAAGAAGCATACTAATAACAATAATGTTGCCTTACCCTTTAGTTTTGTTCGCATTCAAGAGTTATTCCATGAAAAAAATTACACTACTAATTGTATTCTTATTGGTTTTTCTTAAATATCAGTAATACGCAAAACTTGGAAAGAAGTTCCTTAATATCTGAGGAAATCACAGAATATAGACAATATAGACACTTTTCTCTCAGTCAATGATTTTTTTTTTTTTTTGCTGTGTTTGATCTTGGGCTATTCCACGAAAATGTTGCCGTGTTGTCCCGTACGTGACGCTCATGAATTTCGTTAAAAAGTAGTGATTTTAAAGGAAAATTAACTAAACTTTGTTAGTTACAAAATCGCAAACCAGTGTGAAACTTCTTCAACGAAAACTGTATTCGTTACCCTTTAAAATTACTACTTTTTAATGAAATAAATAAAGTCACTTGCAGGATTTTTTTTTTTGGAATAGCCCTCTTTCGAGATAATAAGGACTTATGGACAATGCAGTAAGAATGCAAACTTCACCCATTTGCCAATTCGTTGTTAATTTCTTTTTATTTTAATTACAAAATTACGAACAGAACCATTGAGTTGGTTCTGTTCGTGCCCAAGTAGCATCAACTCATCGGATTTTGCTCGGCCGACCAACTAACTCCTCGTAAACTGATCCCGTAACGCACAATGACATCGTTCCGATCAGTATCCGAGCACGGTTTTCGATGAGCTACTTCTCATTGGAAAGCGATATCCTTCCGATCAAGTTTCCCGATGAAAATTAGCCGAGCTATATTTCATCGGAAAACGATATCCTTCCGATCAAGTTTCCCGATGAAAATTAACCGAGTTATGTTTCATCGGAAAACTATATACTTCCAATTAAATTTCCCGATGAAAATATGCCAAGCTACAGATTTCGTCGGAAAGAGGTCGTAATGATCAAATTTTCTGATGAAAATTTTCCCAATCTCAATTTTTTTAAATATGCAGTGTTGGTCTCATTAATTGTAGACTTGGTGGCGTGGTGGTAGAGCGTTGGCTTTCCGCGCCGATAACCCGGGTTCGATGCTGGAGTTGGCCAGTCGCACCTGGTTGGGGGACATAAAAAAAAGGCTCCAAAATTCATCGCCACGGAACTAAACTGCGCGTATATTGATCCAACTCTCTTCGTATTTTTATCCAAAATTGATCCTTAATTCATTGCCACGAGCTACACTGCTCGTATATTGATCTAAATCATATCGTTTTTTCATCCTAAATTCATCGCCACGGAACAGCACTGCTCGCGTATTGATCTAAATCACATCATATTTTCATCCAAATTGATCCTAAATTCAACGGCACGGGACTGCACTGCTCGTAAATTGATCCAAATCTCAACGTAAACTCATCGGATTTTGCTTCTCGGATTCTGTTTGGCCGATGAGACATATTGGAGCAATTCCCGATGAGAACTCATCGAAATCCGATCATCGGCCGATGAGAATTTCATCGGGTTTTCGATGAATGGCCGATCATCGGCCGATGAGATTGTGCTGCTAGGGTGACCTAGGACATCTAATAATACGTACTCGCAAACCATAGACAGCCAAAACTCATTTTCGAACTCGCTTAAGACGAATTCCTATAAAGACAAACTACATTTTCAATCTACATTGCCTCCGTTTTATTGTTTGTTGTTTATTGTTGTTCACGCCCGATATTTAGAGGGGGCAGTTGAATGTCAATTGCCACCCTGGCTGTGAGATATCAATGTATTTCTATATAAGTGGGCGTGGTTTTCGTTGTTTTCCGATGAAATTGCATTTTGTTTTCACCCTTTGACATGCTCTGGATAAACTTGAAATGACAGGTCTGTTGTTGTTTGGATAAGACGAATTGATTGGCTTTCTTGAAGTTTCTCTTAACGAGGTTGTACTGTATATTACTTCCCAAAGGATTTGGGGGGGGAAGGGGGGGGAGGCACCATAACTTCCTCAATACTTTATGAAACTTCAAAAATAAGGCATCATTATAGCTGCGTGTTTCGATGGCTTTTGGCGAAAAATGAATAGACCATCCTCATTTTGACTGTTATTCAAAAATTCAGTTTTTTTCGTTTTACATTACTCTCTGCTGTAATGTATAGCTTTATGAAACGGAGTTCGGTTAATTTAGTTGATTAGAACGTCCTGCTGGTAGCAGGAAAGTAGTGGGTTCTATACTTAAGAGTCGAAAGTCGAAAACTCATTTAGTGACATTTTTTAGCAGAATTCTGATTCAAATTCCCATTAATATAAAACTCTTTGCAAAATTCTAAACCACAGTCAAACCTACATTGCAAGCAGAAAAGAAAGTTTACCTTAATGTGGTAAAACTCAGTACCGTCATTTGTTATTTTTAAAGTTTTTTTAGGGGGGTGGGATGTGACATAATTGCATTCACGTTTTGATTTTCCATCGAAAAAACAAAATAATAACAATAATTCTAATAATAATAACAATAACAATGCCGAAACTTGTAAGTTAAACTACGTTAAGCTATCTTTTGTTGTAACTTCTAAGGTTTAAACAATGGTTTTAATATGAGCGATTTTAGAAGCTTGAAATATAGGAAGCTTTTTAAGAAACCCTATATATATGGTTCAGGAAAATATTTCTTCTGTGCGTGAGTGTATCCTGGTGCAATAAGATAGTGAGGTAAATAAAATTATGAATAAATGGTTCGGATCCATTAGCAATGACTGTTTGTGTCATGTAGCAAATCCGAGATCGTTTTTTCTTTTGTCTTTCTGATACTTTTAGTCGTTCAAACATTTACTGAATATCTGCTGCACTTAGCGGTGATTAATATTGTGAGCATGAGCAAATACTATCTGTTTACTCTGTTCATGTCAGTTTGCATTATCTGAATTAAAAAAAAAGATATTTACACTAGAACTAAAGGTCGTTTTTCTTTTTGGAGAAACCACTAGTTAAAAAATACATCACGCGTCAAAAAGTGCAAATACGTTAAAATTCTGAATTCAAGAATTTCACGAAACCAATACTTCCTTCTATGTACTAGATACAGAAGAAAGTAAAACGAAATCTATGTGTGGTTTCTTCTCGTCGCGTCATTGGGAAGGTTAAAGTTTGGTTTAATTAAATCCCAGGGCAGGAAATCTAACCATTGCTCTCTCCCTAGCATTAGGGGTCAAAACCACTTTCATCCTTTCAGGCAAGCAATAACCCTAACGCTTGCTCCCGTTGTATTTTTACTCTATGATCGGCGGAAACTGTTGACTTACTGAACAACGTGTTTAATGCTGCAACAAAAAGAGCGTTTTTAACACAATAAGAAACATATTATTCCTTAAAAAAGTGAGTACAGCACATCGTCATTAATCCGCACACTACTCAACCGGACTTCACTTAATCCGGACAACCGTTTAGATGCACACAATCTTATATTGTGAAAAACTGAGAGTATGTATGTATATAATAATATATGTCCTCCTTACTTCTCCCGAATGCCAGTATTCAGTTTTTCTAATTTGCATAACTCTACGATTTTAATTGCGGAGATGTCAATTAAGAACGTATTTTCTGTTACCATCCTCAACAAAATACTATAATATATATCAAACAATATTACATAGATTTGAAAAGTGATAAGAGAATTTTCACAGTTCAGGCCAATTTTTCACAGATGATAGTAAAAGCTTAGTGATAAAATCATGTTTTAAAATATATGCACCGTAAAATACACCCATGTACATTACAGCAAAAGTTGCGAGAACCACGGCTGCCATCAACTTTGCTGTAGCTTTCAGAAGAAAACGACTAAAACTAACCATATAACACTTCCTGGAATTCAATAATCCCTCCAAAAAAAAAATACTGCCTACGCCACCTACACCACTGCTGGACTAAACGTAAAAAAACCTTACTCTAAAGCAGGGATTTTCAACCGGTTCTCCGGCGAACTAGTACCGGTCCGCAGTAAAGCCTTACCGGTCCTCACAGGATTTGCTCTGTCAAGTTAAAAATTTTACTTACTCAAAAAACAAGTAACATGTAAAAAAAAAATTTAAAAGTAGAAGAAGGAAAGTAGTGTAAGGAATGAAAAAAGGAGGTATTATAATAGTACCTATGAAACATCTTAATTTTTTATTTGAATTTTTTAATTAGTTCCTGTAATTAATACGATTTTTCACAAATATTTAGTTATTTCTGTTTAATTATTAACTTGTATTTATATTGACATAGTTTTGTGACAGTTCAGAAATACCACATAAAGAGTAATTTATTTATGTTTTACTTGTTTTACTACTCGTGGAAAAAAAAAAAAAAAAACTTTACCACTTGGGGGGGGGGAAATCTTAAGTTTTAACTATCTGTTATTTTTATTAATTATTTTTCTCATTCATTATTTCTTTATTTATTTATGAATTTTGCACAAAAAAAAATATCGAGCCGTGAATTTTTTTTTTTTTCAAAAATTTTACCGGTTCATCGGTCAAAAAAGGTTGAGAACAACTACTCTAAAGGTCATTTTTAATTCGAAACTGTCCTTTAAAATTTTTTCATAACTGAATTATCAAATTATCTTTTATTTTTCATACTTTTTTCTAAAAAATTCAACCATAAACGTACTGAGCTCGGCGATAAGAAGTTTTTGCAGCTATAAGCTTTTGAAGCAGAAAATACTCAATTTTTTGGATTAGTTTATTTTTTAGTTTGTTTTTATCATTATCTTTCATGAAACGAATAACGTAGCTATTTAGTTACTTTATTGGTTTTTTAGTTTAAAAGTTGTTCTTCCTTAAATAAATTCTGTAAATCTCTCTATGGCCAATAATGTTTGTTTTCGATATCAAACATAGAGTATGCCAAAGAACATTAACAATTAGAGCGCTAGTTTGCACAAATTTGCATGCATATATATATATTTTTTTCCTAAATTTCGCTGAATATCGTAAAGAAAGATTTTGTTGTTGTTTCATTTAACGGTTTTATTTTGTAACGATAATAAAGAAATTTTTCATTGAAAGATAGTTTTCGGGCAAAAATTTGCCTATAACATTTTTAGAATGAAAATCTTATCATCAAATATTGTTGCAAATTAAAGTCTAAGATTACTGTATTTTCATTATTTTTCTAAAGAAACAAAATCTTGATACTCGTAAAATAAAAAGAAAAGAAATGTATTTTTTACCATAATAAACTATACGATCAAAAAGAGTGTGCATTAAAAGTTCAAGAAAAACCTTTCTTACATACAATCAACATTCAACCATTTATGTCTAATTGTAACATTTCATTAAAAAAATAAAAGAACGAAATATTTTATGAAACTTATTGTATCATAATCCTGACAAAACTACTTAAAACTGTTGACAAACACATTTTGAAAAACTTAATTTTGAGAACCTGGAACTTCTTTTGTAATTTTATAGATTATACTTATGGCTTTAAAGTTTAAATCCCGGCTTGTTCAAAAACCGTAATTGTTGCCAAAACAACTTATAAATGATGCAATATAACGAGCATGATAAACACCGCACCGTGTATACATCGATATTTTGCAATTTATTCAAAAGTAATTATTCTATTTCACAAGCAGATTTCCTACTTAACTTCACACCTTGACTTAATTCTTTCAGTTCCGAGTAAAACTCGGTAATTTTTTTTTCTTTGCTGTATATTATCGTCTAGTGACTCTAATAACATGAAAAAATCGAGAAAATAATTGTCTGATTTTCTGACTGAAAAACTGTTATTTGAACTTGAAAACAGAGTGAATAATAAAGGGGGGGGGGGGGCTGTGCATGACTTTTTTTTTGCAGAACTTCTTGTTTGAGGCTTGCTTAACAAAAAATAGAAACTTAACCTCTTTAATGCTAAAAACTTATAATTAAAGAGTTAAAACTTAATGTTTTACTCCACAAGAAGGACCTACTTTTAGCACGTTATCTCTGCAAGTATTGTTTGAGAATAATTAAAATAAAAATTAAATCCATGCTGCATTAACATGACGAAGATGGAATTGAATTATGTTTCTCATAGCTCACTAGTTTTAAATGATTTTCGGACATTTTTTTTAGAAATTGTTTCTCAACGCAACCAACGGGGTACAGTTGGGTTGAAGGGTCAAAAATATTTACTGTTAGCAGGTAAAAAATATTCGAATTAAATGAATCCAAAACTGCCTTTATTTTTCTGCCGATTTATGCTCACTCAGGGAGCCAAAATTTTGCTCCCCTTGTCTAACCCATGACCGAGACTTTAGCACAATAACTGGTCGATATCTTCAAACTATTTCCTGCTCTTCCCTCATCCCGCATCTTTCCCACCAAAAATCCCAAAGAAGTGAAAAAGAGCATCTCTTACCTCTGAAATGTCCTTCTGCAAATAATCCCATGAAACAGAGAGGGGTCAGTTTTTTTTCCTTCTCCAAAAAAACACACCAACTGCTACTAAACACAATCCAAATATTTCCACGCGTATCGCGTAATACTTGCAAAGTATTATTCCCTCCTTGATAGTATCCCACTGCGTTTTAAAACGGTTCTTAGAGGGGGAGAAACGGATATTCAAAATCCACACCACCGCTTAGGATGGTTTCCTAGGCCACCATAGGATGCGGGAGGCGCTGTGATGCTCTTCCGGAAGATGCTGGATGTTGGAGGAACACGTGTTCCCACTGAAGCGCCATCTATTGATTTTCGGGAGAACCGAGGCGGGGTATTCTTTTAGGAGCATTATAGAATGTTCAGAGTTAGGTGAAGGAAAATTTATCGCAAACGCACAATATACAGCAGTTTTTAAATGTTTTACTTGTAAAACGGTACATAGACATTGATTAGAGTTGCCCTGAAAAATGTTTGCTTGTTTTTAGGCGATTCTCTGTAAATTCGTAATTTTCCAAGTAGAATCTGTCCGGGCCTATTGTTTTGAAATATTCGTATAATTATATTACTATCGCTCAGGAAATGAATCTATTACTTGGGTTCAAAAGAGGGCCGATTAAAGTTTGCGTTTTTCTGATAAATCTTGACAGTAACCTGCCGTATTTCTAGGCGAGGGAATGTCGCCAGTGGACTGTTTATTTTCACTTAGTTGCGTAATATTTGCAAAAAAATAAAATTAGTTACGAAACTACCCATAAATATAGACATAAATAATGGACATAATAAATAATATGTTTTATAATTAAACTAATTAACATTAATTGACTGGAGGACTGTTTTCGCAGCGACCAAAATGCATACTTTCATCGCAAATGGGGTTCTGAAACTAATCAAAGTGACGTTTCAACACTGTTCTGAGCAATTTCGGCAAATTCACAGCAATTATGTTAAACTTCGTGCCAAAAAAAAAATTGAAAGTGACTATAGAAGCTATTGCAGCTTTGAATTTTTGGCAGGGGACTGTTTAAAAAACTCCGGACAGCACTTATATGGCAAATATTAAGTTTCAGAAATGCGTAACAAACTTTTTTTCACAAAAAATACAGTCGCATTATTCTATTTTTAGATAAGTGTTAGACTATAGGATTGTAACAGCCAGGAGACTGTGTTTTAGGACTTAGATAATTTCTAAAATAAAATTAATAATAAATTGATATCGCTCCAAATACAATTAGGCAGCAAAGCATATATGCTTCTTTCTAATTAAGAGTGGTATTTACTTGACTACACTTTATTATTCCAAGGGGTCTTTTTCCCCTTTTTGGGGGGTAAATCTGTCTATTTCAATGCAAAGTCAAGGGATGCTATTATTTGGCGACCAGCTTTTGTCGCTAAGTACTACCTCCAACTTAGCGACAAATTTGGCGAAAAAAATGATTTTGAAAATTTGGGTTCAGTTTGTGGTTATTGGCGATATTTTACAAATAATCCACTGAAAGATGTTAAAATTGACGATATTTAAAAGATAAATTATTGTGAATTTGCCTCATTTTTTTGCATTGATTTGCGACAAACTAGGCGTGTAAATGTTTGAATTGTTATCTTGCTCATTGAAAGGCACTATTTTAACACTTTAAGAATCTATTATGAAATTTAAAAGTAAAAGGAAGTAGTTCACACCAGATTTTGTTACTTTTATGACTGTACATATATATCAAATATAACACACATTAAATTTACCATATATTTAATTATCACAGGAATAACTATTTTTTATCTGTGAAACATTACCTCTATTCTTATACTACTGGCATTTTGGTGAGACGTAACCTCCACGTAAAACGATGATTTATGTAGTGTATCAGGAAACGCTGTGTGCCTGTAACTAAAGGCCTCTTAAATCAACTCTCCGCCTTGTGCATTGATAGTTGATACACAGTCTTTGATTTGGAATGAAGCATCTTGGCACAGCCTTTATTTCAATGAGAGTTCAGTTTTTAATGCTTTGCACTTTCCTACAGTTTTGTGTGAGGAAAGTGTGCACAGGATAGGATTTTTGAAAAATAGAGAGATCCTTTGAAAACGGCAGGCAAACTTTTCAATATTTATTACTTCAAAATTATGATCAGCACTGGTAGAAAAAGGGTTTTAAAGTATATATTATTATTAAAATTTTATTTTTGCTAATTTTATCACAAAAAATATCATCAACGATGCATGGATGATTAGAAGGCAGTAATATACCAACATCAACTCTTTTGTCGCAGGTTGCAATTTTAAAATTCGACGTAATGTAAAAATTGCGCTACAAAACTGAATGACTTTAAGGATAACATTTCGCACCCTTGCTACAAAAGTGCCACAACTCAAAAATTAAAATTTTTGAGTTATGACCGTCATTAGACGTAGTTTACATGTCTCTACCAATCTTCAAAAGAGCCAGAAGTTGCATTGAAAAATCAGCCGCCATAGGGCAGTTATGGCGTTTTGTAGTTATCAAGATGCATAGAACCCCTTCCCCTGAAATGCCACATCTTGAGTTGTCGTCCAGCCTTCGTAAAGACTAGAACAATGACTAACTATCATAATTTTAGTTTTTTCGGTCTTTATATTGAAAAATTCAAAAATACTAAAATGTGCCTAGTCAGCCTGGGAAGTTTTTTGCAATTCCTGGAAAACGTAGTTTTTTGAGTTGTGGCACTTTCGTAGCAAGGGTGCGATTTGTTGATTACTTAGTTTGGCAACCAACGTATATGAAGTAGAAATTAGCAAATAAATTGCAAACACGTGTGTCAGCGTTTCTAAGAGCTTTTTTTTCAAAGCACCGATTGTGTAATCTTTTGGACGAAAAGTCGTCTGAGAAAAGGAATAGAGTAAAATTAAATTTTATGTTGCAATTTTGTTTTCATTCCAATACTAACACTTGGTTGCAATAAAAAAAGATATCCCTGGATCCCGAAAGCCGTATCTGCAAACTGTTTGCTAATTTGTGCTTGATATACGTTGTTCAAAAGTATCACTTCGATACAAAAATCCCTTTGATACAAAAAAAATATCCCTGGATCCCGAAAGCCGTATCTGCATACTGTTTGCTAATTTGTGCTTGATATTCGTTGTTCAAAAATATTACTTTGATACAAAAATATTTTATTCATTTTAATGAAAACTGACTTTGAAGTAGTCATAGGAAAAAAAATATAATTGCTTTTTTTTTCAGAAAGAGGATTTTTTTTGTCGATTACAATAATTACATAATTTTTTGTCTATTACAATATTACAATAATACTGAATTTCAAATGTTTTGGTAGAGTAGTTCATGATATTGATAAAATACTTATGGCAATTTAACGTGAGGAATAGAGTTACTGTCATAGAAAAAAAAAAAAAGAACGAAACATTTGCTCGTATTCGAAGACGGTTTAGCACTAGAGACACATGTAATGCGTTGTTTCTTCAGGAAAAATGGGCTCTACAAATTTCTGTTGCTAAATTTTGTTAAGGGGTCGCCTTCATATTAAAATGGACATCCACTTTGAAGTATTCTGTAAGAGCCGCCTTTTTTTATAAAATAATTGGAATCAGCATCATCATTTCACTTTGCATACTACATCGTTCATACGAAACGTTAATTTACTAAACATTAATACGCACAGTCATCGAAAAAAAAAACGAAACACTAGCTCGTATTCGAAGACTATTAACACTAAAGACACTTGTAAGGTGTTATTTTTTCAAAAATAACGTGCTTTATAAATTTATGTTAATAAATTGTTGTTAAAGGGCCGTCTTCATATAAAAATTGGCATCAACTTTTTTTTACGAGAACCTCTCCTATTTTTCACCATACATTTGTGATCAGCACCCACTGTTCAACTTTATATACCAAATGGTGTTGAATTTGCTCCAGCCGTTGTTTTACAATTGAACTGAGAAAATATCATCCCGTAATGTTAAAAAGATTTTTGATACTTGTGCATATAATGCCTCAACCACGTTGGGTACTACAAAGATCGTTTTTTTACATCAAAGTATGTAAAAACTCAACTGTAAAAATGTTCTTTACTATCTCTAAAGTGAAATTTTTATATTTTTATGAACTTTGATTTTATATTTGAAATTAATATGAAATTAATATTTGAAAAATGATGATCTGTAAACATATAATATTTTGATGGAGAAACAATCTAGAAAAGATTTTTTTAAAGAGAATCCAAAACGGGAGCTCAAAATATCCAGTAGTTTTTAAGATATGCTACAATAACCATTTTTCGCACTTTTGAGGGACTATATACAATGATGCAAACTGAAACAATAGAAATGATTATCTACCAGTTTCAGAAAATACTCAGTTTTATAGAGTTTTTCGACATCAACAGTAATAATACGCAAGAAGCAAAAAGCTTAATAAAAGAAACTGATAGATAAAGCAATTTTTGCAATAGTGAGAAGTCTGCTTTTATGCATTACGCAACAATTTAGAAAACTTTTTACGTAGTTACTTGATGTTACACAAGATAAAAGGGGAAAACAAGTAATTACTTAAAGCAAGCGAATTAAAGCGAGTAGCTTTAGTTAATTTCTAGAAAAAAGATGGTTTGTGTGTACTAGAGTTCCTTTAGAGGACAGGCTGACTTGTCCGACATTTTGGTTCCTAGACATTCTTGGATCCAGCCTTGTTACAGGCATTTGAAAGACATTAATATTATAACCTGGTTGCTCTAGCGTAAAATAACTTAGGATTAGTTTTGGATAAAAGCACCATAATTAGGTAAATTTTAAGAAGATAAACTTATTTCCGGAATTTAAAAAAACAGTTTTATTGGGAAATGTTTTCATGAAAATTGGGGTCCTATTTTTCCATATTGCACCTTGTTTTAAAGCCTGAGTTTTATGAAATTGATTTTTGTTATATAGACAAAAACAGTTAAATATATCATCTATGCAGCTACAATTCAAGCTTAGCTTCCCACTTTTCTTCAATGCGACTTGGAGTACAGGATACCAGTAGTTTCCACGCCCCCGCAGTTTTTGGAACCAAAATGTCGGATGAGTCCAGCTCCCCCTCGTATTGGAAGCCCTTAGTGGTGTAACTCTTTTTGCGTTGATCGGTAAACCAGGACCTTGAAAGTAACATTTTTAAATGTGATGGTGAATCCTAAATCATTTTTTGCTCATAACTTTCGTTCTACTGGTCCTAAACTAATGCCGTTTGTAACACAGGCTGCATTTTGCTGTCCGCATCTAATTATGCAAGTTATATCAGACAGTCAATCTGCTCTTCAATCACTAAAAAATCCCCTCCAGCGAAACATTCTATCAGCGCAAATACAAGAGCTACTTCTCACTCTACCTTCAGTTTCTTTACACTGGGTTAAGGGGCATTCGGGCGATGTTGGGAACGATCGAGCTGATGATTTAGCCCGAACGGCGGCCAACGACCCTCAACATTTTAATACCCTGCTTCTTCCTTTCCCAAAATCAACGTTAAATGGTTATCTTCGCCGTCAACTAATGGAAGACTGGCAGGCTCGCTGGAATGAAGGAGAAACAGGACGTCGAGTTTTTGAGTTTTTCCCTCGTGTTCGTCTTACCCCTAGAATCAAGAACAGGTCTGAAACTATTTTCATCTCTGGACACGGTCCTTTTCCTCAGTACTTGCATCGCTTTTCTCTGGCAGATTCCCCTCTTTGCTCTTGCGGAGAACTGGGTTCTAATGAGCATTTTCTGTTTTCATGTACCTTAACTTCAGAGTTCCATCTACGCAGAGATCCTACTCAAACCTTCAGTCAGAATATTCTAAAAGCATTTTCTCATAATACCACTCGCTCTTTGATAAATGAACTGTTTTTAAAGCTTTCAAATGAAGGATTCCTCTTTCAAGGCATCTAATGAAGTCCATTATATACGTGACTTTCTCCCCCCCCCCCTTTTTTTTCTTCTCTTTTTCCATTTAAATTTATCTTTATTTTTCACACGTATAACTTATTTTTATTTTTATTATTTTTTTAAAATTGTATGTCATATGTGTATTTGAATGTTTATATTTCTATGTCATGTTAGGGTGATTCAGAAATGTATGGAAAAAAATAAACTTTGTATTTTTGTGCGTCTTACCCTCATATTTTGTGCCACTATATACACTGATTATTTGTGCAAAATTTTGGCAAAATATATTAATATTTAGAGGTCGCTCAAACGCCTTGAAATTTCGTGATATTGACAAAAGCGTGATCGTAAATGATATCTATAGAAAAAAGTAGCCTTTGTATTTTTATTCGTCTTACCGTCTTATTTAGGCCCTTTATATACACTGAATTATTCGCCCAAAATTTTAGTAAACTATATTTACATTTAGGAGTACTTCAAATTTTGTGATAGTGGCACAAATGCGAACGTAAATAATAATAATAATAAAGTTACTTTATTGCTTTTTTATATCTCCGAAGAAAAAAAGCGTGCAATCACAAAATGAACTATATATCTGAAAAACCAATGAAATGCAGAAAAGTATGACTAACTAAAGAAAAGTATGACTAAAAAAACTAATCAAATACGGAAAAAATATAAAAAACAAATTTAAATACATTAAATATATAGTAATTCGCTCATTAATTCTTGCAATACTTTTTAAGGTTACTTTTTTGCAACTTTGAAACCTTTTCTGTGTTCCTGTACCACTTGAAGAAGACACTGTCTTTGTTTTTCGTCGTTAGTGATAGTCTTAACAAATGCTTCAATAAGGGCCATGCCACGCTCCGTATTGTCGTTTACAATCCTCAGTTTCTTTGGTAGTATAAAGCCTTGTTGGTAGCTATCTTAAAGATTCGAATGCTCAGGATCAAACAGCTGATATATTTTGAGTTTCTTCTTTACATGAATAAAGACGCTAAAAATATTCCAAATCATTTCTTAGTGCTTGCACAAAAAGGGTTGCTGGGAACCCAGCTCTTAGATATTCTTTCCCATTAACGATAAGAATGTGAAAGAAATCACATTCATATGTTACGAATACCTTTTGTTTGTCCAGCTGCAAGTTTGAACTGGTTGGGAAATATCCATAACTTGAAGCCATAAAGAATCTTTAACACAGATATAACAGGAGGAACCACTCCTGGGACACGAAAACATACACCAAGAGAAGGTGCTCTGCTCAAGAAAATCGCACTAAGCTCTAGTATCTTCCTTGGACACTTCTTTTACATGGGTCATCAGAAGTTAACTTTGCGCAACTTCCATTACTAGTTGCACGTTGCTCTGAATGTGCTACCAACTCCTCAACCTCATCGTTCCTCACTCCAGGTTTAAAATTAGAATGTTTTATTCTGGACTATGATTGCTAAAACCGCTTAAAAAGCAGTATTGTAGATCCAATGGCAGTGGATGGTTCCACGCAATTGCGTGAACATCGCATCTGACATTGCACGCAATCAAATACCCCAATTCTACCTATTTCTTGGTTTATCGGTTAAAATACCGAGAGACCAAGAGTAGAATAGATTTCGGTTGTAATACCACAGAAAACACAATGTCTAAAATATAATGGCGGAAAGCACAATATAAAAGTTGCTTCCCTAGTTTTTTTTCCCCAAGTTCAAACATGCTCCAACTTTAGTACCGGCAATGCATGTCGTATTGAAACACATACCACGTACGAGCTCAGTAAGTTCCCATTTATCTAACTGGTTATCGTATAGCAGCATTTTCCGTAGCAATTCCAATGCCTGACTAACTTACTAGAACCCAGAAGTAAATCATCAATGCTTGTGGTCCTGATACTAATACTGGTATGAAACCCGCCGATCATCCTTCATTTTCCCAATATATTTTGCATAAGTGTTTCGTTCCAGTGAACTATCAAAGGAAGTCCTAGATTTAAACGACTTTTGTAAGTTAACGGCCAATTCAGAGCGAATAGTTTGCATTTACCGTTTTATGGACGTTGTCAAATCCTCCCCATTTTGACCCATACTTTGTACTGTAGCAGCTACTATCAAAGTGGCTTTCTGTCACTTATACTGGGCCCTGTCTAGAGTGGATGCTAGGTGTTTTAGCCAAATAAACTCATACACCTCAAACAACCGAAAAGAAAACAGAAACCACAGCCCGAGCTTGCAGCTGCATTTTCTACCCAAACTCAGGTAAGAGATAATGCAGCTTTGGAGCGGGGGGGAGGGGGTAATCGTTACAACTCACTTTGAGCTATTATTTTATTGACTAATTACTTAGTAGAGTAAACTAACGTTTTAAGTTATTCCATTTTATATGAAGAATAATATTATTTCGGGTAATGAAGCTATATACTCCAACTCTCGAAATTGCTAATTTTCAACAGAATTCGATCGCGTTGAGCGACCTCTAAATATTATTCAATTGAGCTAAAATTTTACATACATCACATTCATGAATAGTGTAAAAAAACTGCGGGGTAAGACCGGAGAAATTCAAAAAAAATTTTTTTTGAATCACCCTAATGTCATGTATATGTCAAGAATCTGTTGTATGTCGAAATTTACTCAAAATTTTTGTTCAAAATATGTACTTTTGTTTTTTAAATAAATGTCCCAGAGACCAATACAAAACCGGTTAATCCAAGCAAATTGGAAGGTACGGGGGTCTCTGGGGTGCTAAAATGCTAAAAAATGTCCGCATCTAATTATGTAGCCAAAAGTAGCAGTTTATATTTGAAAATTCAGACTTTGTGTTCATTTCACTTTGCATATGGCCCCTTATCAAAATTGTACTTCCGTACTTTTAAAGAAGATTTTAATCCATGTCGGATGACACCTTTATTTTTTTCTTCGAAGTACAGCAGCCTAATAATTGAGAGTTTTTCGTTTTTCGTTTTTTTTTTTTTTTTTTTTTTTTTTTTTTTTTGTCTATGACTATACCAAATAGAAAGTTCAAAATTATTTTTATGTTTGACAAATCATACGTTTGCCGTTATGGAAAATGTACCTTTATTTCACAGCAACTATCTATTATGCTTCTGACCTGACCCATCAGTACTACTTGTACTTCCATCAACATTACAGGCTAATTTTTTTTTTTTTTCAATGAAAGTTTCAAGATGTATTGTGATTCACTCCTGTCTCACCTAGGTATATTGGAACACCTCTGTAAAATTATATACATAAATAAAAACGGCTCAACGTATTTTTTCTTTTCTTGGAATATCAAGATCGAACAAGACTGATATTTTTACTTAAAAAATCAGATTTAAAGAAAGAAATCGTTTGATTATTTTTTTTATGATTCAAGCTGAAATTTTTCCGATTCACCCGTTTTATGGTATTGAAAATATTATTTTGCTGCAACAAGTGAATCAATCTAAATTCAACAATAAAATTCTACGTAGCGAGTTCTTTACTAACTCCAAAATATGGCTTTTTATCTAATACATCACACATGCTAAAATAAAAAATATTTCAAAGATTTTATTATTCTTTTTATTTTAGCAATTAACATTACATAAATATCTGTCATAAAAAACTTCATTACATCCATTCGCTTTTCTCTTTGTTGAAACTTAACTAATGATACACATCCTTTAAGAATAAAAGCAAATTAAATTCTGCTTTTATACATATAAAAGCAGCAATCACTTTGACTACTTTAAAATTCAGCTCTGAACACTAATGTTTTTTCAACACATTAATATGGCTTAGACGATTTTCCTCAAAAAAGTAATAAGAGTGGTATACGAGCTGAATTATCTCTTCTATAAATATTACATTTTGTCTCTCAGTACAATTAATTTTCTAAGCTTCGAGCGACTTCCTAATGGCTAAATTTATCCAAATGCTAATAAAGATATTTTCTTGGTTAAAAAAAATATCTTTTCCGTGAAGAGTCAACTCGAAATCTTTCATAACAAAGTTAAAAGTTGCTATTTCTTTTATGGATAATGTATCCATACAGTTGATCAATTTAAATTCAACATGATATAATGTTTTTAAGGAACGGAGAGCTGTGTAGTATTAAAAAAAGAAATGTTGTATAACTTTATTGGTTTCGGTAATGAGTAAATGAAAGTTAACAAGCTCATATACATTGAATAAGCTTATGTTTTATTCATTATTTACATTGACATCAATAAGTTTTAGAAGATCTTTAAAATAGCATATGATTACTATGATTATATGAATAAATCTCTAAAAATTTTAGATGAATCATAACTGATTTTCATCAAAAATAATTATCTCATTGCATTTAAAGATCATTCTCAATTAAGGATTAATGTTTAAAAGTAACAGGAAACTTTGTATCTAATCAAATATATATATATATATATTTTTTTTTTGTAAACTTTTGGAGCTCTTTTTATCAGATTTTTTTTTTTCTAATTTAATGAAAATTTTAAGCGAATTCTTGATTACATTTAAAAAGGATTTACAGTAACGTATTTTCACCATTAAATTTAAATTACTGCGATGTTTTTCTAAATATATCTGCTCAAAACTATGAATGCTTTTGAAGAATTTTCTGCGACTGTTAAATCTGTACCTCAGAACCAGACAAACGTAAGTCCATTTTCGTCATTTTTCAGTAGAGGGCGAAAACTATTGTCGATGCATGCAAATTGTGAAGGAATTTCTTCTCTAGAATACCGTTCTCATGGGTAGATGCGGAATAAGATTCTACATACGATGCAGCAAAATAGTGAAAATCGCCATTTTTGGAGTTACGTCAGTCTGGTTCTGAAGTACAGAATTATAGACGAGCGAAGCATCAAGATTAAGTTTGACCGCTTTGGATCTAGCGCGTGTTTGAGAGTTGTCTTTTCTGGCGAGTTATCGCTTTTTGGTAACTTTTCACGTGAATTTAACAAAGCTTGGCAATGTCCCGAAACTTTGCTCTGGTAACCCTAGCTCCGCAACAATGAAAAATGAAAGTAAAAGTAAATGAGTTGGATCCAAAGTGGTGAAACTTAAGCTTGATGCGTCGGCCTGTCTATATAGCGGCTCAAGCCAAGGCTATAGCAATTAAGTTTAACAGTTAAGGGGTACGTAGTTAAGGATCAAAAGTACGCTTTCGGTGAACAATATCTTCTTTCTACTTGTGTATTAAAACATTTTTTTTGATTTTGTACAATAAAGGTCTTGAAACTGTTTTTGTCCAAAAAAAATTCTATAGGGTTGGTTCGGATAAGAGGGTCACCCCCCTTAAAGATTAAATACGCATATAGTTTTTGTACTTTTTTATACTGATCATGTTATATTTTATCACAGTGATTGATTTTGCAGGTATTTCGGTTTCATGGAATTTTTTTTAGATCATATAACTTATGTCAATAAAATTTCCAAAAAAAAAAAAAAAAAAAATGCGAGTTCAAGCACCATTTTTCAAAGAAGTGTTTCAAGGTTAGTTTTTGTTGATTTTTCTATGTTCATGACGTTTTCTTGTAGAGTTTACCATAAAGTACACATTGCAATAGGAATTTTTATGCAAGGGTAATTAATGAGTGTTTAAGGGGAGTTTCCCCGCAGTTTTTCCCTATTCGGGTAAGTGGGTCCCCTTATAGTAATGATGATTTCAAGATGAAAAGCAGTTCTGATGAATCAATTTCTGAGATGAAATGGAAGATATTGATGCAGGCCTCGATGGAATTGACGGTTTAGCTACAAAAACTGCAAAAGCTGGTAACTATGTATTTGTGAAACTTGCATCAAAGAAAACCATAAAGTATTATATAGGTCTAATTTTAAAATATGATAAAAAGGAAAAAAAACTTCAAAATTTGATAGAAAAAAATAAAAATAGATACATTTTTTATTGGTTTGATGTAAGTGATGTTAGAATTATAACTGAGGATGAAATGATAATGTTTCTGTCGCAGCAAACTTCAAACAGATGCTGCCATTTAGTATTTCCATTTTTTTTCAACCTATTTTTTTTATTTACCAAAAATTATCTTAATTGACTCTATTATGTTTATTCAACACTAATTTATGTATAAAAGCAAAAGCAAAAGATATGCCCAACAGTTTTTAATAAATTTCACAGACATAATTGTTTTGTGTGTATTCCGCTTTATAATTTTCTGTGTCATACACATTTAAATGTAAGTAGATATCTCGTTAATGGATACATTTACAAAAAAAATATTTCCTACTAAAATTTTACATACTTTATCACGAAGAACCCACAAACCCTTTTTTTAGACATGCTCACTTTAAATATAAATGAATGGGGGTAACCCACTTACCCCCTTCCGAGGTTTTAAGTGAGTCCTCCACGTCATTTTTTAAAGAATACGATAGCTAAAAATATTTAAAGCATTGTTTTAGGAAATAATGCTGAACTTGTGTTTATTAATAATGTTCAAGATACAACAAGTCAACAAATTTAAGCTGTTTGGCTTTAAAACTTTTGCATAAGGCTTCAAAAACGAACTGTTCTAAAAAGGGGACCCACTTACCCTAACCAACTCTAATTGAGGTTCAAGTTAAAAGAGTGTCCTTAACTGAGATCCGACTGTAATAAGTAGGCTGAGCAGGAACAAAAAACCTGCTCAATATCATGGGAAGTACTGGAATTCTGAATGTAATCGTTAATGTGAAACCATAAATGAACACAAATACGTTAACAGATCAGTTTCCTCTAACATACACAATAAATCGGGTCTTCGGTATTCTGCTAAGTCATCAGTTTCTACAACACACAGAAGACGACAGCCATTGACACTCATCATTAGATACACAAAATGAATGGCTTAAGTGCAGCAATTAATGGTCTGTGAAGCTGTCAGATGAATTGATTACTAATGAACTATTGATGTGTTGTACATTACTCTGATAAGCAGATTCCTTCAAATAAAAGATATAGCGAGGCATGAATATCCGGTATTTAAATAACTGACAGTCAGTATAACAGTCGCGTTGTATGCCAGAGAAATATCAAAATCTCCTTTCGTTTATTCTTTAATATAAGTACTATATACATTTTTATATACATATACGGCTAGACCATCAGAAAGCAATGAGCAGCGTGAGTATCGTCTAAGAGATCTAAGAGATAGAGCAACTAGATCAAGACAATCGGAGACGGTGAGTCAGCGTCAGTTTCGTCTAAAAGAATAACAAGAGAGAACTACTACATCAAGACTAAATTTATTTATTCTTGCGCCTGAAGGTGAAACTAAGAACGTTGTTTATGAATAAGTTTTGCGTTAAATTTTTATTAGAATTTTTTGAGAAGCTAAAGTTTCATATTAATACGCACCCGGGCAACGCCGGGTATAAAGCTAGTATTTAAGTAAGTAGAAATCTGGCGTAGTTTTATCTACCATTGGAAAATGTTCTCCAACTAATATCCTAATGAACTCGTTGTTTCATATATTCGTCTCGTCATATTAATGTACTGACTAAATAATAAAGCTACGTGTAAATTGATATTTCGGGCATTTTTCGTTACAATAAACTTCTGCGCTAGCAAAGAGAAAGTTTTCCTTTCAATGTGGTTCTTGCTGATAAGATGCCCCTAGTCTAGTGCCTTATGTACTATACACCTCTCCGTGGCTACTTTTAGAAATATCTTGCACAAGAAACAGACCCATGTAGCAAGAATAACTTTTAAACGTTTTCAAGCGGTTGTCACAACGTTAACCACCATTGTACTGTACAATGTTTATAAAACGAAGTGCGCTACTTGATGAGTGTTTAAAAAATATAACATTTAAGATTATTTAATTTTGAAGTAATACTAGGCGGCTATTGCCCCTATTCACTGCTGCTTACCAACCACAACAACTGCGTATGTAATTTTCGTCCGGTCATTTCTTTCGCTCACTCGACGCTAAAATATTTCAGTCGAGCTTTATAACTATCCCAGACAAAATTGGTACTCAGTTGAACCAAGGCTTCACTAGATAGCGTTTTATACAGGCTGTTTCATTTGATCAAAATCCTTGGGATAAAAACGGTGGTCATTTTCCAGAGACATCTATCGAATTTTATGGTAACTAACATTATATACAAATCAGATAAGGGTCATTTTCAAAATTTGCTTACATTTGCTGTTCGGAGGTTAAAAAGACGATTTTGAAGCATAACTTATGTTTTAAATTCAATGCAAACAATCATTTTTTGCAAGAAATACCCCCAAAAAAATTCCATCACTCAAAAAATTGTTTAAATTTATTTATTTATTTTTATATAAGTCTTTAAAAATGAGAATCAAGGCAAAAACGCTTGTCCATTTCCAATTTCCGCACGTTCAAGTATTTTTTTTTATATATTTAATTGTATAAAAAATATTACAACAAATTATTTTTATATATTGACTATTAGTGTATGATCTACTTATATAAAAAACTGAGTATCTTTCTAACTATCTTTCTTTCTAACTATCTTTCTTTCTAACTATCTTTCTATGTCACGCTTCTTTCTCCTGCACGCCAATGAACTGAAAGTCGAACCAGGTACCGATAGATAGGTAATTTTTCAGGCTTCATTAGTTTCAATCTATATAATTATACGATTTTAATTAGCGAAGATATCAATTAATAAGTAGTCAAATTTAAAGCGATTAAGCCTAATAAATGATTAAACTTCCAAGACATTTTTTCTTACCGTTGCCATTTTGAATTAAAACGTTAATTAAATTATTGAACTATTTAAAATTCCAAGATATTTATTTCTTTCCGTTGCGATTTTAAGGCAGGAATTCAAGTGAAACACGGACGATCGCAACTCACCAATGCAATCGCAAATTCCAAAATTTGGATTCAAGTGAAACGAATTCACTTGAATTCGACTTACAGTAGCGGTTGCAATATGCGATCGCCTCGAAGCGACTGCAATGGTGTTTCACTTGAATTCGGCCCTAAATTAAAACGTTAATTAAATTGAACTTTTTAAAATGAAAGAGTGTTATTTTTTTCCATTGTCATTTTAAATACGTGTTATAACAAAGTTCTAACAATTGTTTTTATTCTAATTATTAATGACATATTTTCTCATTTACCATTTTGAAAATGTGTTTTTAAATAAAATTGCAATTGCTGTTTTTAGAAGGGACTTTTTCTGGCTGCGATCCATAAGTAGTCAAATTTAAAGCGAATGTTTAATTAATAAGTAGTCAAATTTAAAGCGATTAAGCCTAATTAATGATTAAACTTCCAAGACATGTTTTCTTACCGTTGCCATTTTGAATTAAAACGTTAATTAAATTATTGAACTATTTAAAATTCCAAGATATTTATTTCTTTCCGTTGCGATTTTGAATTAAAACGTTAATTAAGTTGAACTTTTTAAAATGAAAGAGTGTTATTTTTTTCATTGTCATTTTGAATACGTGTTATAACAAAGTTCTAACAATTGTTTTTATTCTAATTATTAATAACATATTTTTTCTCAGGTACCATTTTGAAAATGTGTTTTTAAATAAAATTGCAATTGCTGTTTTTAGAAGGGACTTTTTCTGGCTTCGATCCAAATATTAAAAGAACTTTTTCGTTTAGAATTTTGCAATTAAT
Organism: Uloborus plumipes; assembly: GCA_038373865.1. NCBI lineage: Eukaryota > Metazoa > Arthropoda > Arachnida > Araneae > Uloboridae > Uloborus > Uloborus plumipes. The sequence goes on from JAXGGA010014588.1 coordinate 25,658, forward strand.
TTTACCGGAAGAAAGCGGTTTGGAAATAATTGTTTTTGGAAAAGAATTTTATTTGTAATTTAGGGAGAGTGCTAAGTATGCGCTACTTGACATCGTCTTTATTTTTGAGGAAGCATGTGCAAATAATTCGATTGATTCTTTGATGCAGGAAAGCTTTTTAGCGAGCCGCTTTAGCGGGGAGTATTTTATTAAACTTTTCCTTGGTACTTTAAAGGCGAGCCGCCTTGGCGGCGAGTAGTGAATTGAAACTTTCCTCGCTACTGTAAAGGCGAGCCGCCTTGACGGCGAGTAAACTGTTTAAACTTTCCTCATTTCTTTAAAGGCGAGTCGCCTTGGTGGCGAGTAGTTTTCTCAAACTGCCTTCACTACATTACAGCCCGTGCAACGCCGGGCTACGCAGCTAGTATTCATAATAAATATTGAAAATAGTATTTTTTTTTCTTTGAGAAATGTATGAATATATTTTGTCCGGCAGTTCTTGTCAAGTCCGTTACCCTAAGATAATTAAGCTAAAAAAGGTATTTATTGCAGTCAAAAGATGGTAACACGTATTCAGTTAACTTAACAAACTAGCTACGTAACTATTTCGTACCGTTTTGTTTACCTGAGTCGAGAAGTATTGTTGTGGCGTTTTGCACAAAATTTCTTACAGGAGCGTATTTTTATTTTTTGTCAAGTCTGTTACCAAATATTTTTAGCATTAATTTTTACTTTTTCTCAACTTTTACCCCGAAATATTGTTTATTATACTACTCTAAGAAAATGCATGTTGTTCAATTTTTAAATTCGACAACCTAGCCAGAATTTGACATTTTGTTTGAAATGTCAAGTCCGTTACTGGTCAAATCCGTTACTAAATGTCAAGTCCGTTACCATACAGTTTTTGATCAATATTTCAATAATCACAAATATCGTTTTAAGCTTCAGGAACGCAAAAAATTTCAAATGAAGTTGGTTCTAGGCGCTATGGTATAGTTTAAAAGTAAGATTTCATATTGATTTTGTATGGTAACGGATGACAAAATTTCTTGCAACTTAAAGTTTTACAACAGCATTTGAATACTTTACAACCAATTACTTTTCACACACCTAAAATATGAGACAAAATAACTGTTAGTGATTCTAAAAGAAAATAGCAAGTTAAAAAAAGTACTCAAAAATTCTGAAATGTAAGCATATGGTGAAAATGACTTATAAATAAAACACAAAATTAAAAGTTAATTTGTTGGCGACAATTTTACAATTTGGCATTCAATTCTATTTTAGTGTATTTTAACGTCATTGAAAAGCTTGTTTTATTTGTTGGTTTATTCTGCATTTTAGCGGCTTATTTTAATTAGTTAGCAAATTATTTTTCATTTTGATTAATTCTAATTATTAATTAACTATGAAACGACACTGGCACCGCAGAACGATAAATGGCGAATCTTTTCGCTAAGTAAGCCAATACTACCAACGGGTTGCCATAGAACTTTTTAAAATTCAGTCCACAGTTCGCCATGATACAGTTGGTCGTATAAAACGTTTGGTTGTATATCTTTACCTGAAAAGGGAATTTTATTTCCCTTAAAAAGCAGCATTAATAAGGGCTTCGGCATCAATTCACTGTGTACTCTACTTCAGTTAACTATATCAATATTTTTTAACCCTTAAAGATAGGATCAGCATCGCTTTTTACAGCAGAAACAATATGCTAATAAATGTAAACAAACATTTGGGTGGTCCTTGTTCAGCGCTCTCTAGCGGGCAAATCTTCTCTATTGATGTTTTGAGTAATGATACAGCCTGTATAAAACGCTACTTAGTGAAGCCTTGGTTGAACAAAAAAAAAAGAAAAAAAAAAAAGAAAGAAATAGCTTACAAAAAAAGCATGACAAAATTTTCATACTTTAGTCTCATTTCAAAATAAGTACTTTATATACTAATCAGTTGGTGAATTATCGCATTGAAATTAGCTGACAGTCAAATTTCAAGTTAGTATGAACACATTTTGTTTTTTCCCAAGTCTATCTGCATTCAAATCTCAATAACTAGGACTCTTGGATCATTAAAATCATCGAATAACTAACACAGGGACGCCTCGGTGGCCTAGAAGAAGAGTCTTCTCCTCGTTAGAAAGAGGTCGCGGGTTCGATTGCATATTATTTCAACCTATCTGTGCCGTAAATCTGTCCTGTGCTTGTCCGGAGGCAAGGCGTATAGGAAGCAGTCCTCATGTATGTCGATGCTCATGGCTTCTGTATAAACAAAAATAAAATAAATGAATGAAGAAATAAAACTAACTTCAGCTATAGGTCGATTTTCACTTAAAATGAGTTACCTACCTAGAAAATTTGATGAAAAGTTATTTTTGCTAATGCGTAACTTTCCAAAATCTTTCTATGTTCGTGTACAGAATATTCTGCTGTAACCTTACACATAAATTATTGAAACGTTACAACACTGTAACATTACTCTGTGTTGTAACCTTGCCCAAGCGATGAGTTACTTTACACCAGTTTTATCACTTGAAGTACACCAGAAACATTGGTGGTAGTAATGTTGCCAAGAATTTTACGGAATAAGATGGCACCAAATGTTTTACGATGTGTGAAAAAATACTCATATAGGTTCTATCATACATATCGCACCCTTGCTACAAAAGTGCCACAACTCAAAAATTGCAATTTTTGAGTTATGACTGTCATTAGACGTAGTTTACACGTCTCTACCAATCTTCAAAAGAGCCAGAAGTTGCATTGAAAAATCAGCCGCCAGAGGGCAGTTATGGCGTTTTGTTGTTATCAAGATGCATAGGACCCCTTCCACTGACATGCCACATATTGAGTTGTCGTCCAACCGTAGTAGAGTAACGTGCGTAACTAACGATCATAGTTTGAGATGTATCGGTCTTCATATTGACAAATTCAAAAATACTAAAATGTGCCTAGTCATCCCGGAACAGTTTTTTGCAATTCCTGGAAAACGTAGTTTTTTGAGTTGTGGCCCTTTTGTAGCAAGGGTGCGATATGTGAGAAATCAAAACTTTCGCTTAGTATAGTAGAAAGTCCCAAGTTTCTGCATAAAATGAAATTTGATTGAAATTTCCAATATATTTAGAAAGTAATTGGTTTTAACTAATCTCCAAAATAAAGATGAACGAGAAACAACTCGTCGTTGTTGAACGCGGTCACTGTTAATAATTCCATTATTGTACGTTCTGACGTGTAATACATTTGATTTATTGTGACGCCACCATTAGATTTTTGCAATATAGTAAGAAAATCATTTCCCAAGCCTCGTGCCTGATTGATATTTTCTAGTTTAAAGAAGCACTATTTATTCGAAATCAATTTTAAAATCATAAATAGAATTATAAACCCACTTCACTCTCTCGTACCTAAAGTACCTCTTAAATACTTCTGTAAAGACAAGAACCTCTGCGGTTCAGGCAAGCGTGACAACACTTGACATTTATCATTGTGACCGAATCGATAATTTAAGTACCGTTACTAATGATCGATGAAATGTCAGATGAAGTTCTGACGGATGAAGTATTATATAGGATAGCATTTAAATAAGATGTGATAGGAGAATTGAAGCAAAAATGCTTTATTGCACCAAGTATGGAAGAAATGGAAGCTATCGGAAAGAAATATTTTTCATTGCAGTACGTTTTCTCGTATCAGGCTAGGTTTATAATATCACAATTACTTAATGAACATTTCACAATATGCATATTACATAGTTAAAGTTTGAGTATAACTAAGCTAGTCTCGTTTAATGCAATGAAATTACAGTGAACTCTCACTTATACACCGCCTCCTTTATGCGCCTTTTTCACTTATACGATGATTTTCAGTGGTCCCGGCACATTCCATAGTAAAGTGTTGATAATTTAATTCGTTTATGCGCCGCTCTGAAGATAAATATTTCACTTATCCGTTGAATTTTTCGTAAAATATAAGCAATTTAATTTATTTTGCTAAAAAATGAGCATGTTTCTTAGCTTTCCTTTTTAATCTTTCGCTTTTATTGCTCACTGAAGGCATTTTTTACACATGAACTAGAGTTCGGGGAGGGACAATTATCTATTTTGGATCGTTTTAAAGGGATCAGTTTGTGATTAGGTGTGGTACAATTTTTGTTTTCTCCTTATCATTGTAGTTAGGTTACAGTAGTTGTCAAACCGTAGTTATGTGACCATTTTCTATAGAAACATTCTTATTCATGCTCTCATTAGAACTTATGTTGCATTTTAGACTTTTAAATAATGTTGTTCATTTATGCGTCTCTCTCACTTATGCGCCATTTTCTGTTGGTCCCTTGGGCCGGCGCATAAGGGAGAGATCCCTGTAAGTATTAAGAAAAAGTGAAGGGAATTTTTTTTGGCAAAACTTAAAATGTAGAAGCATCAAATGTACTGCACTTTCCTGCATGAGCCAAAGTGACCGTTATTGGGAAGCAAGAGAGCGTATAATCAACTAATGTTTCACTGTATTCCTTGTTCTGTTTATTGTTTTCTTATTTTAATTTTGTTCTTTGAATTTTCTTTTGCTACCAGACATTTGAAATTAAAAAAAAAATTGTTGATTAATTCCTGTTAACGTGTATAAGTTGTTTCATAGAATAACTATTCTTTCATGAAGTAAATAGACAGTTACACGAGAAAAAGGTCTCCCATAGAAGCAGAAAACTTAGCTTTAAAACACAATGCACAAATATTTGACAACTAGCTGTACCAGCACGGCTATGCTCGTACAATAAAGTTTAAAAAAGGAAGCCGTGTGAGTGCACGTACATTTTGCATCCGTCTCCAAAATAAAAAGAAAGACTGTTTCGTAAAGTGAAATATATACACGCATAATTGTATCTAGACTCCAAGCATATTCTATAAAGCAATGAGAAAATTCTGATGTAGTGACTACTTTCAGTCAAAACTTCCTTTACTAAATAAATATTTATCTTGTTAAAATACGCTTAAAATCAATCGAAACCACCATGTAGCTAAGTCTTTTAAAGTTAAAGACCGATAACGTAATCACTTCCCAAGCAGCACACGTCGGTTTTTAAAGGTTGTAAAATAGTTTTTAACGTTGTGACAACGGATTAAAAACGTTTAAACGTTTTTTGGGCTACCTGGGTTGCAACATCCACTCCGAAAGAAATTGACGATAAAAAACAATGAAGAACTCATAAGTTCCACTAAAATGTAAAACAACCAAAGCATTATTTTTAATTAAAACTGAGAAAATAAAAGCAGATGATTTTTAGGCAACTGAAAAAAAATTGTATTTAATTCATTTTCAATAAGACAGAAGGGTTTGATACGTTATGAAATAAAATTTGAAAAAATGTGTTTAAAATATATAAAAATAAACACCGAAGCATTCAAAGGAAATAAAAGACAGAATCATGGCAACAAAACAAAACTTGATATCCTTTGAGACAATAAATTCAATTCCACCGTAATTTTTTTATTTTATTCTTCAGCTTAACCAATTAGAATCGTTTGACTTGCTCAAGGTAAGCCTTGAATTCCGGGATTCTAAAAGCAATTACTACAGTTCTTCTAATGTCCGTAGAAAAGTCAAACTGATATAATTTTTTGCAGAAAATTCAAAGATTTTGAATGACATAAAAGTTGAAAATGCGCATGCAATATTTTCCCCCCATTTTGTCAAATTTATGTGAAAAATTAGCCTAAAATTAGAATAGAAAAGAACAATTCGTATTTTTGAAATGAACATCCCCATGCTACAAACTAATTTTGTGCCAAATTTTATAAAAATCGACCGAATGGTTTTTGCCTTACACGGGTCACATACAGACGGAACGAAAGACAGACACACAATTCCACCTTTAGCTTTAGTCTTAGTCGAGATACGAAATGTAAAACGTTAACAGCTCGGCTAACCCGTTCATCGACTGCAGTTTCGCTCTTTTTAGAATTCATTTGGCGCGAACAGGGGGTAGCGGAATTGGTGGCAGAAAACGCCTTATAG
>JAXGGA010014589.1:0-31636 GCA_038373865.1 Uloborus plumipes
AGTTGCAAGCCCTGTGCATATCCAATCAATCCGTGCCGAAACCAATCAATAATTGATGTATTATTGTGTTTCTTTTCCAACTATTGAATCATCTGGGTGTATGTGTCAGGATAAGCAAGAGAATGTCCTCGGTGAAACAACTAATTCAACTTGTCTGCCAATCTGACTCTATGCCAGAAATCGGCATAGACCTCAAGGCAACAACGCATTGACAAAAAAGAAAAAAAAAGAAAAAACTTTAGTAAAGAACCCACAAACACAATCTTCTTTCTCCCTTTCTTTAACGGACAATGCGGTTACTTGCCAAGTTCGCAGAACCCAGCAGTAGGTCTCTATCTTGAACGTTCATTGCAGGCGAATTAAGTATTGAATGGAATGATATTAATTCGTCAAATTCTTCTACTAGAAAATGCAATGTTCTTGTGTGTACCCAATGGATGTTTGGAGTCGTGCGTGTAAGCTTCTATTGATCGAAGTTCGAGGAAGAGGTAAGTTTGAGGTTTTAATAGTCATTGATGGGGCAAGTGGATAAAAGTGACATGTGACATTTGAATTTCGCCGATTAACACAAATCCAAATTAGTGTGTGTTCAATTGTGTTAACTCACAAACACGAAGGGGCAAGTGAATTAATGTGATATGTGACAATTTTTTAATTTCTAGAAAATGATTTCAAAAAAACAAAAAATTCTTACCTTATCACCTTCATACATGGTAAAAAGTATGATTTTCAAAAATTGTCTCCTTTATCCACTTGCCCCTTCAATTGTTAAACATTCCATTACGAAACTGACTCATTTTTCAAAAATTAGCGAGAAATATGATGCAACACTAGTCAATGAGGTGTAGAATTGCGACCAGAAAGAATTGAGACCGTGGAATACAGCTCTAAGTAATTGATTACCCACATGACATTTAGAAGTTTCAATTAATTATTTCCGCTCAAAGTATCTAAAAAAAACCTTTTCCATGAGTTTTGCATTTGAATATCAGCTCGAACACTAACCCTTCAATCAACACTTAAAAACTTAGAAAAACAAATTTTAAACTTTTGTAAAATTTGTGAAGGTTTTATCAATCGCATCAAAAAGTTGCAAATGAAGTTAATATAAAATACATTCAGAGGGATGAAAGTCCATCATGTACGAAAGTTGTTAAATTGTTCCTTAAGTTCGTGTTTGAAAGCATTGAACTACAAAGGACAAGAAATCAAAAATTAAATATCTACTATATGGTGCAGTGGCGAAAATATGTTTTTATTTTGACGGGAGCCCAATGAACGAGCGCACCTCCCGCCCCGCCCTCCTTTTTTTTTGTAATCTGAAGTTTTGGAGGGGGGGGACATCAATGCGAGCACATCAATTTTTCCGAGGTAGGGAAGAACAAAGACTTGATACTATCGCACTATTTATTTTCCAATCGGATTCTTAAGCGAGATATATTTATTTATTTTAAACGCAAATTTAATACAGAGAAATTGTTTATGTGCAACTTATTACTTGGAAGCAAAATGGATACTAAAATGTACAATTCCTAAAACATCAATGTAAAAATATAGTTGGTTACGTCAGAGCAAAACGGAAACACAAAGGGGGGGGGGATTCGTGGAAGTTCCCGACAAAATTCAAAATTGAAGTTGTAAACACACTTTTTAATAAATTTTTCGGGATAGTATTTGGAGAAGAGATATGGGTATGAAAGTGGGGGAAGGGGGGGGGAGAAATGTTCAAACTTGCATATTTTAGTTTTTAAGGAACCCCAATACAAGAAATAGGCTAGTATTGGGCTCCTATCCGCTTTACAAAACATCTAAATACATAATTTCAATCTAGAAAATGCAATGAAACTTTTGAAAAAATTGTCAATGATGATCAAATTTATGATAAATCAGCAAGATAAATGCTTATTAAACTTCAAGTATTTATGTGAGTTTAGCTTTTTTTTTTTGCATAATGCCTTATTATTTGGATTTAAAAAGAATAATTTTATTTTTCAGAAAGGTTTGTAAATTTTTTTCTAAACTTGTTCTTTTTTATATAGTAATCTTCATAAGATATAAGCAAGTACAGTGAACTCTCACTTATACACCGCCTCATTTATGCGCCTTTTTCACTTATGCGACGATTTTGAATGGTCCCAGCACATTCCATAGCAAAGTAATGATAGTATCATTCGTTTATGCGTTGCTCTAAAGATAAATGTTTCACTTATGCGCCGAATGTTTCGTAAAATGTAAAAAAAAAAAATATTTTTTTTCCTTAAAAAATAAGCATTTTTCTTCACTTTCCTCTTCAATCTTTCGCCTTTATTGCTCAAGGAAGGCGTTTTTTCCGCGTGAACTTGAGTTCGGAGCAGGGGTGCCCTCAGGGGGGATTGTGGCGCAAGTTGCGCCATCAAATTTTTTGGGGGGGATTTTTTAAAACTAATTTTATTTATTTATTTAAATTGTTTAAAAATTTATTTTTTATTTAAATTGTTTATAAATTTATTTTTTTATTTAAATTATTTACTATTTTTTTTAAGTAAAAAATCATTCATTAATTTATTCTTTTTAATTTAAATTGCTTCTTTTATTTATTATTATTATTATTATTTATTTATTTTGTGTGTGTACTTGAAATGTCTGGAAGAGAAAAAAGCGATTCTATTCTGCGCATAATTAGTACTTTTAAAACATTAATAAAAAATAATAGTAATAATTTAAAAAATAATAATATTAAAAAAAAATAAACAAATAATTAACATTTAAAAACATAAATAAAATAAAAAAGAGGGGTAAAAATAAAAAATAAAAAGCACAAGATGGTTTTGAACATTTTTGGGGGGGAATTTGCGCCATTGAGCTTGGGGAGGATGGGCACCCCTGGTTCGGAGAGGGACAATTACCTATTATGGATCGTTTTAAAGGGAACAGTTTGCAATAGGGTATGCTACAACTTTTGTTTTCTATTTATCATTGTAGTTACGTTACAGTAATTGCCAAACCATAGTAATATGTCCCTTGTCTATAAAAACATTCTTATTCATTCTCTCATTGGAGCCTATGTTGGGTTTTAGGCCTTTAAATAGACTTGTTCACTTATACGTCTCTCTCACTTATGCGCCTTTTTCTGTCGGTCCCTTGGGCCGGCGCATAAGTGAGAGTTCACTGTATATAATCTAATTATATGCAGAATGAAGTGGAGTGGGATTATAGTTTTTGAACATGGTTCAAAATGGCCACTAACTTTTTTGGACAAACTGGCCACTATCAAATTTTTTTAGTCTCAAGCTCTTTAGCCGAAAGTAAATAAAGACCAAAAGACTGAATTGAAAATAGGAGTTGTTTGCAAAATTGAAGGGGCAAGTGAATGAAGGTGATATGTGATATTTTTTTAAATTCTGGGAAAAGCCTTCAAAAACAAAAAAAAAAATTGTTGTGTTATCTCTTTTAATGGATTTTTCTCAACGGGTAAAGCGGAACCATATTCTTAGTTGCCAACCATTTCTGTGACTGAGGGGACATGATACTGATGGACTTATCACCTTCATTCTTCTACACCTTCATGGTAAAAAGTAAGTTTCAAAAATTGCCACATATCACCTTTATCCACTTACCCCTTCAATTACAGATCACTTACACGGGTCGCACATGCCCCACAATATGGAACGCATTACACCATCTTACTTTTAAGAAAGGGAAAATGTGACCTGTCACAAATAAAACAAATTTAGATAGTGTTTAATCCAAACACACCATGTTGTTGGTAACTATTACTAAGTAGGAACAACTTACATTTACTGACTTCAATTGCTTGGTATGACTACAAGAGAAAAAATATCAACCTTCTCAATCTTCACATTTTTTAAAGAAGATATTTAACTTACCCCTGATTGTGTTCATCTATCGAAACGAAGGTTGATCTCTACCTATAGGAATTATCATTAGACATTTACCTAACATATTCGATGTGTGGCAGAAGTCTCTTCAGGAGGGTATTCATATAAATCTCAGTGAACGCACTTGCCAGAACTCACCCTATTTATATATATATATATATATATATATATATTTATTTACAAAAAAAAAAAAATCACCGGTCCGCAATTTTTTTTTTTTTTTTTTTTTTTTCAATTTTTGTCCGCTGGTCAAAAAAGGTAGGGAAACGCTTATTTATAACATTGCATTTGCTCCAAACCGCATTCCATGGCCTTCTAGCTTGGTAAATGCCCCAGATGGTTTATATAAAAATATATTTACACATAATGTATCTTTATACAGTAAAATCGGATGAATTGTCATGTCTGAGATAAGTGAGAAACATGATGTACTATGCATTTTCAATAAGTCGAAGTCGAATAGACCAAGCAAAAAGTTCGAATTTCGACATAAAAAGTTTCGTATGTGAAAATTAAAGCCAAACAATGACTTTAATTTTCACTAATTACGGCATTCGTAATTTAAGTCGAAAATTCATTGAATTAAGTTGAAATTATTACCACACATGCACTATGCACATTACGTTTGACTAAGGCAGTGGTGGCCAACCCGCGGCACGCGTGCCACAATGTGGCACGGCAGAGCAGTAACAGTGGCACGCGAAGACTTCTTGAAAAAATTCCAAAATTGAGGGGAAAATGTCGACCTCAAAAATATTGATAAAAACTAAAACCCTTGAACTGATAAATATAATGATATTACGACGATTAAGTGTCAGGAGGCTGGCTCACAAATTGTCTTAACTACAATATTGCAAAGTACATAGCTAGCGTTAGCTTCGGACTTCGGACATCCAACGAAAGCTGTGACGCTACAGACAATACTTTGCAAAGCTTATTTGTGCGTGACGTGACACGAATGAAACTTTCGAGGCTGCAGAATGGATTCTCGATCTGCAATAGTGTCAGCTATGGGTGACGAAATTTTTAAAAAAGTAAACTCTGCAAGTAAAATTAAGAAACCAGATTGGACAAAATTTGGTATGGTTGCACAAATGAATATCCTTAAATTGTTTTGGTTACATTACTTAAAATAATTTGGGAAAAAAACTTCAAACGTATCATCGAATTATTTATCACAAACTCCTTGCCAAAGAATAAGACCTTTTCTCTGCTTGTGACCCTGCAGAGTTCACTGTATTAACAAACTACGAATTAGAGCTCTGAATGTAATGAACTTTCCCAGAAGAGAGAGCATGGCAAGTTAGTCCTTCATTAAAATGTGCAATAGCTATCCAAAGGAAAAAGTCATAAGATTTTAGAATTTTAGAGAGTGTGTTTTTTTAAATGTCTGGAAGGAAAGCAATGAGGACTTGCTACTTAGGAATGAAAAATAGCAAATGAATTTAGCTATGTCATCGCTTATTATCCGGCGTTTCAGTAATTTAAATTTAAGATTGTACAAAAAAGAGTTTACTAAATCAGTATAGGCCATCTACATTCTTTTATGATGAAACTTCAGTTTCTTTCTCTCTACTTTGTAGAAAAATGAATAAAACATTAAATTTAATACTGAAAGTATCAACCCAAGTTTAATAATTTTCCAATGATATATGGAGAAAATTTTACACCTATTTTAAGTATACATTCAGTGTTAGGTTTGATGATTTTCAGGATCATAAAAAAATGTTGATCTTTTCAAATTCTTTATCTATTTTTCTGCAAGACACTACTTGTTACCCTTCTGAAAATCAAATCAGAATTACTGACCTTTTGCATTGGTAATCAAATATAAGCTTACTTCAACAGAAAGTGATTATAGTGAGTTATATAGAATTTGGAAATTGGTACCAACAATTTTTTTTCACATTTACACACTTTAGCCGTCTAATGCTGTTGTAGATTTGGTTCAAAATACGCTTCTAAACAAGTATTTTTTGTTATGAATGCTGAAAAAGCTAAATACCGTTGAATATTAATTGAAAGGACTTAAAACACTTAAACTTCTTAGGATTCTCAAGAAATAATCCTAAAATTCAAGACTTGGTAGCAAAGATACAGACTCATAAACCACATTAAGTACAGACTGTCTAATTTTTGGAATAGACTGTTTGATGTTATTTGTTTTTTTTTTTTTTTTTTCAATTATTTTTTTAAGCATAAGCCAACTGGAGGAAATTATGAAAGTGTTTATTAAAGATAAGTATTAAGTTCGGACTTCTTTTATATTTATTATCATTTAGATTTCAATTGCTCAGATTTACGAGAGAAAGTGTTTCATTTGAGTAAAAATTACATAGTCAGTCAACCTAAAATCTATTTTTAACTTTTTAAAAATGTTTAGTTTGTTGGAAAAATACAATGTGGCACGCTGAGCTTTTTCTCTCCAGATAGTGGCACTTTCCCTAAAAAGGTTGGCCACCCCTGGACTAAGGTATAATCAACTAATCAACCGCCAGGAGGAAAATAACATGTACATAAAATCTCTCTGATCATCGGTTTTTCAATTTATATTTAAATTAATTAACGAAAGTTTCCAATGAATCTAGGTACACCTGTCTAGATTATGTAATGAGCATATATTTATTTTTTGGTCTGTAGCATTTACTAGCATATATTTGAATCTTACTTACTCGGGTATGACTGAGTTAAAATCCACTCGGTGCTGCGAGTTGATGCTCAATGCCACAAATAGCTACTGAATTTAGTCCATCTAATCCAGTTGTTGATCTGGTTTACTAATTAGTTTGATTTTCCATTCTACTAAATGACCGTTATAGGCTTTGACCGGTTTTGAGGAATAACGCCATCTACTCAAGAACTTATACAATTTTTTTCTTCGAGCATGCGTATTTTGTTCATGTTTATACTGGACATTGTTCTACGTATTGAAAATGGGTAATGTAACGCGAGATTTGTTTTTTCTTTTTTTTTCTTTTTTGAAAAATGTCTTTTATATACGATGAAATTAGTAACATTTTTTTTGGACAAACCGTTTTGTGACCTTACTACGGGCCCCCAAAGCTCCGGACCCGGGAATTATAGCTCCAAGACCCCTTCCCAAACGGCGGTCCTGTTAAAAATTATAGCAATATCTAATTAAATGCATTAGAAGTTATTTCGCAAATACAGTCGACGCTCGATATAACGACCGTCTCTGCCCTACAGAAAGCGGTCTTTATAACGAGTGGTCGCTGTAAGAGGTAGAACATAGAGTATGTTGGGATACAGTTGGGGGTTTTCTCACCGGTCATAATATTGGGATGGTCTTTATAACGTGTGGTCGTTATAACGAGCGTTGACTATATTTGCGTGGTTAAACGCAGAGTTAATACGTCGATAGTCTTAACAGCCATCTGGAGTATTTGGGATCGAATGGCTTGGGAGATCAAGGTGTTAAGCGACAAAACAGAAATTGCGAGTTATTAAAGTTCAAAGTTTTATTGTTGTAGTTGCTGCAGCTTTTTTTGTTTTCTGGTTTTGTCATTAGTGTGCGAATGAAATTGGTCTCTTGGCATCTACTGTTTGATGTTCCAAGTTTTATTTGCTTACCTGTATCCATTGCTTACCATTGTAGAGATTTTTTAAAATGTAACTTAGCTCCTTCATCCTCCAAGCCGTTCAATTGTCTGACAAAACAACCAATGAACAGTCCACAATAAATGATGTCACGCTTTACGGGGGGGAGGGAAGGCTCGCGAAATTGTGACACAAGAGGGGGAGGTCAAAAATCTTGAAAAAAGGAAAGTGCGTCATCATTTATAGACAGCCCCTGAACTCTTTTATCCGAAAATTTCGATTTACCGAAGGTGGTCCGGTCTTGATCATTTCCGTTAATCGAGCATTTACTTTAAAAATGAAATGATTTTCAAAAATAACTCACATACGTGATCAGTTTCTTTTCTTTTCTTATTCTAGAGAATATTTTAATTGATATGAAAAAGAACTTACCTTTAAATTCTAAGTATGGCATTTTTTTTGAGCATTTACGACATACATAGTCATTCATGACTGTTTTTCTTTCTATCCTGTAATGATTTATATAACTATTTTTGTCCAGACATTATTATGGTATTAAGGCTTACCAGTCGTAGTAAAAACGTTTTAACTTTACTTACCTCAACTGATAAAGAGAATTCCTAAGGGACGTTTTAGTAATCTAATAGAAAAAAAGAAAAATAAAAAACCTTCACCTTTTCGCTAGGGATTTACAGGTTCTAAAAAGTTAAAAACATTTAACCATTAAAAACACAACTTACCAGTAGCGAAGTATGTTCAGCTTTTCTGATGAAGCGTCTGTGTCTGGTATACGGTGAATAGTAATTATAGATGGCGCTGTGGACGAAAATTTAGTCTACCTGTACACTTCAAAAAAAAAAAAAAAAAAACATTATGCCAAAATAAAGAAATTTTTCCTATTTCATTTTATTTGTTGTGAACCAACCCGCACAAAGCTACCTGATATTCAGCTAGCCAGTATAAGGCCTATTGACGAAAGCTATTATTAAGGAAGCCTGGAAAACAAGTTTCGCTTGCCACACGGTGACTGGGGGAAATAATTTGTTTTTTGGAATCGCATAGAAGCACAATGGTTGAAAAAATAAATTACTTCCAAGAAAATAGTTAGTTGTTTTTTTTTTTCTTTTTTTTTTTTTTTTGGTAAAGGTAGCAAAAGTTGAATTTATCTGACTGCATTCTTTGTAATTGCTTATGCCTCTTCGTGAAAAGTTTTGTGTATTTTTCGGCTTTTAAATAGTAAAAAACTTTAAAATGCTTTTGTTCAAGGTACATTTCTTGCTATTATGTAAAAATGAAACTACACAAACAAAATGTTACACATACTTTTCCATATAAAAAAACAAATCCATTTGTATATTTGCTACTGTCCGTCCTTGAAATCAGCGCCAAACACTCGTGAACCATTCCACTTGAAAAAGGGGTGATGGGTTGTGAGTGGGAACTTTCCGAAGTCTTCAATTCAAAACTAGCATTATTTTTTGCTACCCTTTTTTGACACATTCAGCTAAACTATGTATTTGAAACTAGCATCGTTCTACGTAGTTTGATACAGCTCAAAATGCTTCTTATTATTATTTCCCTTATTGTTATCTTAACTATCATCCCCATTTCGGAAAGATCAGAGAAGACCTGACGCATGCGTAAATAGGCGGAAGGTTTTAGCTAAGAAAATCAGACAGTACTTAGTATAACTTTTAGCATCAGGCACGTATTTTTTCGGTCATCGGGGCGATCGGGGTCCGAGCAAAATTGAAATGTTTTACTTTTTTTGGTAGAGAAGTCAAACTACAGTATAACTTCGATTTAACGATACCCGATTTAACGATTTCCCCAATTTAACGATACATTTCATTCCCGACTCATATGGCTTGAATTTAATGTTAAAACTTCCTCAATTTAACGATAGCTTTCCTCGATTTAACGATGATATCAGGCAGGGCCAAATTATCTCTTGTCAAACATACAGTAGTATATGTTTAAAATATTTTTCTAACTATTTTACTTGTAACAGTATGAAACCTCATGTTCCAATAGTAAAAAGATTCATCCTTCAGTAACGTCCAAACTTCTAGCATTCCAAACACAATTTTTTTGCACCTTGAGAGGAGAGTGATCAGTCGAGAAAAATGAGGTCGAAAAAAGTGAAATTTTCTCAACAAAAGAAAACAAAGATCGATGAAATAACTTTGGAAATAATATAAATGCACAGTTTTCTTATCGAAGCAAAATAACGTATGTTTAAGCGTTCACTTAATTATCAGTAGTTTAATCCTTTTAACTTATAAGTATGCTTTCTCGATTTAACGATATCCTCGATTTAACGATAATTTTTTACAGTTCATAGGCAATCGTTAAATAGAGGTTATACTGTATATAAAAGAGTGGATTCTTACTTATTGACAAAAGTAACGTCTTTGTCATCTTTTGACAGAAAAGTTTTCAAGAAATGTTAACATTAGTGGTTTGATTTAATTCTCCCCTGGAGTATAAATTTTCTTAAATTTTTGGGCTTTTGTCTTGGCAGCCACCTTCGTTGCGGCTGAAAACTCAAGTGTGGTGCTGCTGGTGAGAGAAATTAACTACTTCTAAAAAAATTCTAGAAAATACACGACACATTTTGGGTCAAAATTATGGAACTAGTTAAATAATAAATGATTAAAAAAATTTTTGAATAACCAAATTTAATTTGGAAAGAAGACAAAAATAACAAATGAAATAACAACAGACAAGCATTGAGACAGGCGTTGGTATGTTTTTTTCCTGATGATTTAAATTAATGAATAGTATCATTTTAAGAATTAATAGTCCGAAATTCTGAACCAGTTGTCGGCATAATTTCTTCGACGAATTGTATAACCTCCTCCTTTGTTGAAGTCGGTTAAAAACAAGAAGTTCTATCAAGAACTAAACGAGCCTACTTTCCCGTACATCGACATCGGCATTCTAGCATCTGATCATTATTCTCTTGATCATCTGAGACTAAACATTATGTCAAACATACCTTTTTAGCACTTAAAGCTGATTTCTAAAAGCAAAATATACCCCTCTCATCAGATGAAATAGAGACATAAAAAGTAAATAAATGAATAAATGAAGTTTTGTCGCACCTTTTAAAGAATGTAACTGTTACAGTTCTTCCGTAGAAAAATTCCTCAATCGTTTTCAAAAAAAAAAAAAAAATTAAAAGTACAAAGTACATCAAAACACATTTTATCAAAGAAAGGAAAAAAAAACTCGTCCGTCGATAAAATGTCTCGATTTTCACTTTTAAACCGTTGCCAGTTGTTAAATATAAATAAAGAATAAAATGCTCTCGTGAATGAAACACTTTTGTTACAAAAAAAAATCGTCTGCCAAAAAAAAATAATAGTAATAAATAAAATAACGCAAATGAATAAATAAACAAAAAATCGTCTGCACAGTCAGTCATTTTTTTCCGAGTCTGCATTTCCGCCATGTTTGTGGAGTCGGAGTCGGAATCAGAGTCTTCACAGAAGATTATTCAGAAAAGTACTTTACAAACATTATTTATCAAAACCATTTTTTTACAAAGTTAGTTTGAAGGAAATCTGACTTTAAGTTCCAGGATCAACATTCAACTTAAATTCCCCGTAGGCGCTAATGTTAAATTTTTTTCTGAACGGTTCAATATTGAACGAAAAATGGTTCAAACCAAAAAGCGAAATAAGGGAATGAACCTCTCCGAGATCTTTCAAACAAAAAAAAGTTTATTCCATTCGGATGGTTCACTCAGAAGTTATTAGGTGGGGAAAGGTTGCTTGAACGGTTCAATGTTGAACGAAAAAATGTTCAAATTGAAAATTTAAATACTGTAATGAAGTATCCTTGCTGAGATCCTTCGAACAAAAAAAAAGTTTATTTAAATCGGACTGTTCACTCAAAAATTATTAGGGGTGACAGCTTGCTTGAGCGGTTCAATGTTGAACGAAAAATTGTTCAAATCGGAAATGTAAATACGGGAATGAAGTACCTTGATAAGATCTTTTGAACAAAAAAAAAGTTTGTTGAAATCGGACTGTTCACTCAAAAGTTAGCATCGCGGGACAGGTTGTTTGAACGGTTCAAAGTTGAACCAAAAATTGTTCAAATCAAGAAATCAAATATGGGAATGAGTTGTACTCGCCGAAATCTTTCCAACAAAAAAAAAGTTTGTTCAAATCGGAATGTTCATTCAAAAGTTATTAGGGGGGGAAAGGTTGCTTGAACGGTTCAATGTTGAACCAAAATTATTCAAATCGAAAAATCAAATATGGGAATGAGTTGTAATCGCCGAGATCTATCCAACAAAAAAAAGTTTGTTCAAATCGGAATGTTCATTCAAAAGTTATTAGGGGGGAAAGGTTGCTTGAACGGTTCAATGTTGAACGAAAAATTGTTCAAATCGAAAATGTAGATACAGGAATGAAGTATCCTTGAAAAGATCTTTCGAACAAAAAAAAGTTTGTTCAAATCGGACTGTTAACTAAAAAGTTAGCATCGCGGGACAAGTTGTTTGAACGGCTCAAAGTTGAACCAAAAATTGTTCAAATCGAAAAATCAAATATGGGAATGAGCTGTACTCACCGAGATCTTTCCAACAAAAAAAAGTTTGTCCAAATCGGAATATTCATTCAAAAGTTATTAGGGGGGGACAGACAGACCGACCGACAGACCGACACACAAATTCCCCATCTCAATACCCTACTTTCAAATTTTTAATTTTTCGATATTCATTTTACCTTTTTATTTTTTTAACTTGGCGATATTTTTTGGACTTGGCGATATTTTTTTTAACTTGGCGATATTTTTTGGACTTGGCGATATTTTTTAGATGCATTAAGCCAATTTTAATACTTTTTTCGTCTTTCTTTTATTTTTAACGGGAAAGTAGGCTAAAAAAGGAGAGCTCGAGCCGCAAATCGCAATTTACACAGGCTTTTTATATTAAAGTCGGATGACGAAGCAATTTTAATTGGATAGAACCACAACACAAGTACTGGCGACTTAAACTGTTCTGTCTAAAATGAAAATTAAAATAATGATTTACTGTGTATTAATGTGTCGTTGATCGACCGGCTCCTGAGGTAGACAACCCGTGTCACCTTCTATGGTGGAAGATTTAAGTGGGTGACACTTTTTACAATGTCAAAATTTAAGAAGGTACACTGCAAAAAATAAGCTGTTGTTTTTGGAGTATAATACTGGCAGCAGAGGTTCTAGCTTAAAACTGAAAAAGCACAGTAAAAACTAAAACTAGCTATTTTTCAATTTATCACTAAAACTAGCAATTTTACAGATTATTACTGTAAAATTAGCAATATTACCATAAAATTAGCTGTATTATACTGTAAACTAACAGTACAATACTGACAGCAGAGGTCCCAGTTTAAAACTCTAAAATGCACAGTAATAAACTGAAACTAGCAATTTTGCAATCTACTACTGTAAAATTAGCATTTTTAGTTTATTACTGTAAAATTAGCTGTATTATACTACAAAAGCAACATCTATTTTTACAGTGTAAGGTTCAAAAAATATATGGTTTCTTGGTGATAAGGCAATCAGACCATGTCGTGCTCAAAAAAAAAAAAAAAAAAAAAAAAAAAACAGAGAGAGACAGAGATCGAGAGATGTTTACGAATTTTCTAAAGCCCTTTTTTCAATAAATTTAATTTAATTTTAAGAAGCAATAAATTTAATTTAATTTTAAGAATTTTTTTTAATTTTATTTTAAGGGTTGAAAGTGCCCTTCCACCTCGTCTGTCGGCGCTTTTGAACATAAACATAAGATTACTTTTCTTTGTAGTGCATTTTGCAGTTTTTAAAAACTATTTATAAATTGAACTTTTAGATTCAATTTAATTTTCAAAAGTCAAGCGGCCTAAGTGCATCCCCTAACACCATAGACTTAGGACGCTATTTCGTATTTAGATCACGAAATTCCTAGTAATATTTGTGATAAACGAAAAGTGAAAATTTTAACGCAGGAAACGTTGAAGAAAATTGACGATATGCTGCTAATTCGAAAACCATTGATGATTACTCAATTCGAGATTTCCTTTTATAGTTAAGAACAAAGTTGAAAAAATATATATATCTTTAAGACGAAAAAACTCTAAACCAGTGGTTGGAAAAACTACATTTCTTTTGTAGCGAACTACAACTACAACTACTTTGTTATAAATGTAGTTAACTACAACTACATCTACTTTTTTTTAAATGTAGCGACTACAAACTACTTTTGAATTATAGTAGCTACTTCGCTACTTTTTAAAAAATAAATAAATAAAAAGCATACACCGTTTGAGGTTTGACCGAAAAAATTCGAAACGTGGTTTACATTAATAAATTAACTCATTTGAATATGGGATATAACTAGGAATTGTCTTTGAATTTATTTGTTACTTTTCTTTTTTTTTTTTTTTGCTAAAATTTGTCCTTTTTAGATTTTTTTACAATTTTTACGAATATTCGCCACAAGAAAAGATTCAAAAGTTGAAATATTGACAGAATTCAACCTTCAATTTGTTTATTATTTCTTTGCAGGGAATATTTAAGAACATGAAAATTATTTGAAGGAATATAAAAATTATGATGCCAAATAAACCAATGACATCATACAGAAAGAATGTATTTCGTCAAAATGATATACACTAGGTGGCCAAAAGTATCCGGACACTTTCAAAAATTCACATTTTTACATATAGCTCGAGAAATAAGTGAAAAATTGTTCCTTAACTTTTAGTCATACAAAATATAGGCTTCACCGAACAGTTCCAAGTTGAAATTAAATTACCCTTGCATTTGGGGGACGACAAGAAGGGGGATCGGAAGAAAAATCGCTTTTTGACCATAACTCTTCGAAAGTAGCTCGGAATAAGCTATAAATTTCAGTAATTAGTTAGCATACTATGTATAATTACTGTACAAATTTTTATGAACGTACCACTCTTACCTCCGAAGATATGAAACATTTTTTAAAAAACGGCAATTTTATTTCAAGGATTTTTGCTCAGAACACGCAGAGTTTTTGATCAAACATTATCAAAACTTCAGGAAAGATGACAAAATACAAGAGAAAGAACATACTAAAACGGTAAATAAAAATATTAAAAATCAGATGAAATATGAACGTTAAAAGGAAATAATTTTTCACGGCGCATGCGCGAAAGAAATTTATAACTACAAAAATATTGTAGCTTGGTTTATACTGCATCTTATAAAAAAAGTTTCAGTTGAATATCGTAAAAATTGAAAAAGATATCAGCGATCTAGTGAGCTGTAATTCATTCATTCGCAGACAATACATAAATGGCGAGGGGTTGTCCACAAATAGTGTGGTGACAATCGAGCATTTTTTTCAATGTTAAATTGTATACAGTTTGAAAATTTATATTTTGCATAGAAGTCACATTTCGCCCTTTCGGCCAAAAAGACCTTTTACGTAGGTGGCCAAAAGTTATCCAGACATCCCTGAAGCGTTGGTTTTGAACGATGACGCAATAACCTTTAATTCAACAAGAAGTTTTGTCAAGAACTAAACGAGCCTACTTTCCCGTACATGGACATCGGCATTCTAGCATCTGATCATTATTCTCTTAATTATCTGAGACTAAAAATTATGTCAAACATACCTTTTTAGCACTTAAAGCTGATTTCTAAAAGCAAAATATACCCCTCTCATCAGATGAAATAGACACATAAAAAGTAAATAAATGAATAAATAAAGTTTTGTCGCACCTTTTAAAGAATGTAACTGTTACAGTTCTTCCGTAGAAAAATTCCTCAATTGTTTTCAAAAAAAAATTAAAAGTACAAAGTACATCAAAACACATTTTATCAAAGAAAGAAAAAAAAAAGAAAAAAAAAACTCGTCCGTTGATAAAATGTCTCGAATTTCACTTTTAATCCGTTGCCAGTTGTTAAATATAAATAAAGAATAAAATGCTCTTGTGAATGAAACATTTTTATTACAAAAAAAAATCGTCTGCCAAAAATAATTACAATAATAATAATAATAATTATAAATAAAATAAAACAAATGAATAAATAAACAAAAAATCGTCTGCACAGTCAGTCATTTTTTTCTGAGCCTGCATTTCCGCCATGTTTGCGGAGTCGGAGTCGGAATCAGAGTCCTTACAGAAGATTATTCAGAAAAGTACTTTACAAACATTACTTATCAAAACCATTTTCTTACAAAGTTAGTTTGAAGGAAATCCGACTTTAAGTTCAGGATCAACATTCAACTTAAATTCCCCGTAGGCGCTAATGTTAATTTTTTTTTCTGAAAGCATCGCGGGACAGGTTGTTTGAACGGTTCAAAGTTAAACCAAAAATTGTTCAAATCGAAAAATCAAATATGGGAATGAGCTGTATTCTCCGAGATCTTTCCAACAAAAAAAAGTTTATTCCATTCGGATGGTTCACTCAGAAGTTATTAGGTGGGGAAAGGTTGCTTGAACGGTTCAATGTTGAACGAAAAAATGTTCAAATTGAAAATTTAAATACGGTAATGAAGTATCCTTGCTGAGATCCTTCGAACAAAAAAAAAAATTATTTAAATCGGACTGTTCACTCAAAAGTTATTAGGGGTGACAGCTTGCTTGAGCGGTTCAATGTTGAATAAAAAATTGTTCAAATCGGAAATGTAAATACGGGAATGAAGTATCCTTGATAAGATCTTTCGAACAAAAAAAAAGTTTGTTCAAATCGGACTGTTCACTCAAAAGTTAGCATCGCGGGACAGGTTGTTTGAACGGTTCAAAGTTGAACCAAAAATTGTTCAAATCGAAAAATCAAATATGGGAATGAGCTGTACTCGCCGAGATCTTTCCAATAAAAAAAAGTTTGTCCAAATCGGAATGTTCATTCAAAAGTTATTAGGGGGGGGGGGGGACAGACAGACCGACCGACAGACCGACGCACAAATGCCCCATCTCAATACCCTACTTTCAAATTTTTAATTTTTCGATATTCATTTTACCTTTTTATTTTTTTAACTTGGCGATATTTTTTAGACATGGCGATATTTTTTTTAGCTTGGCGATATTTTTTAGATGCATTAAGCTACTTTTCATACTTTTTTCGTCTTTCTTTTGTTTTTAACGGGAAAGTAGGCTAAAAATAGCTCTTTGTGGACAGACCCCCACTGTTTATGTATTGTATGCGAATGAATGAAATTCAGCTCACTAGACCGCTGATATCTTTTTCAATTTTCATGATATTCAACTGGAACTTTTTTTTATAAGATGCATTATAAATCAGAGTACAATATTTTTGTAGTTATAAATTTCTGTCGTTCGCACATGCGCCGTGAAAAATTATTTCCTTTTAACGTTCATATCTTATCGTATTTTTAATATTTTTATTTACGGCTTTAGTACACTGTTAAAAAAATGTCCTGAAAATAACGAAAAAATATACGGCAGCTGAGTTGCCGGAGTGTTTCCGTTTCGTTAATTATATTTCCGTGATTTTGAGAAATGTCAGTTCATCATTTTTCCGTTCCTCATTTTTTCGTTTCTTAATTCTCCGTTCTTCATTTTCTCGCTTCCCCGCTTATACGTTATAGGCTTATACCTAGACGCTTACACTTATATATACATACATACACACACAAATATATATATATATATATATATATATATATATATATATATATATATATATATATATATATATATATATATATATATATATATATATATAAATATATATATATATATATATTATATATATAAATATTACAATTCAAACTCTCAAATATCTTGCCTTTAAAAAAATACTTTAGCAATACA
Organism: Uloborus plumipes; assembly: GCA_038373865.1. Classification (NCBI taxonomy): domain Eukaryota; kingdom Metazoa; phylum Arthropoda; class Arachnida; order Araneae; family Uloboridae; genus Uloborus; species Uloborus plumipes. The sequence goes on from JAXGGA010014589.1 coordinate 17,237, forward strand.
AGAATTGGTTTTTTTTTTCATTAAAAATTTTAGTTCATTAAAATAACATGATTTTTTTTTTTTGTAAAGATTACATCAATTCTCGCATAAAATACTCAAATATTTTGAAGGTGGAATGATCAATGCATAGTATTTCTGAGCGCACAACTTCAAAACATTAAGAAGTATTAACAAGGTGCATTTTTTTTAATATTTTCTCTTAAGTTTGAATACAAATTAAGTTCTTCCGAAAGTTTTTTTTTTCTTTTTTTCTGAATTTGAAACATTCGTGGTTCCTTTAAAAAAAATCCTGTATTTTCACTGATTTCCTCTATTTTCATACATTTACGTTATGGTATTCATAGTGATCAACACTTTAAGAAATGGACTCTGAAAATTGACGATATTTTTTGTTTTTAATGAAATCGCTTCCAAAGAATAATCTTTAAACTGGTTTAAAAAAACTAAAAAATACGCTTTTAGATGCACTTATAATACATCAACATGTAATATATACTTCAGCTTTTAGTGTTAACAGTATTAAACATATTACTTTTAATATTTTCAAAGAACGTGAATTGATCTTTCATTTAGAGTTACATACATGCATACAAACAAACCGACATGTGAAACTAATAAAAGCGTATTAAAAAAGCTTAGTTTTGAGACTAAGTTTTTTAATCGTTGTGGAAAATTACAAAAATCATTTTACTAACCCTCAGCACTCATAGTTGGTTTATATATGTAACTCTTAAATGTCTATCAGTTCACATCATGAAATAACAAACTATTAAGTCTAGACTCAAATTAAATTAAAAATAATAATAACAAAAATAAAAACATGATAAAAATTGATGGGGCAAGAGCCTTACCTCTTCCTGGACGAAAATCTTCTCTCTAATAGACGACTTACAAAAAAAACAACAAAAGGGGGTATGGATTTTAAAATATACTCACACACCCCTTTGTTGCCCATTTTGCGTGAATGCATTGCGATGAATTATGGACTGATAAACTAAATCTTCTTTAAAATGTCGGACAAGGGAAACTCGGCGGATGCGTCTTGTATCCAACGCGGCATATAGAATCCTTCCAGGAATAGAATGACTTCCAGGAGCGTGAAAAGATCATTTTTTCACAAGTCTTCTAACGGCACAAAATAATTGGGGGAAAGCTATAAATCCAGCTTAAGTTTTCCAATCCTTGCAATCTCAAATTTTGAAGCAAAATGGCTTCAAAACACTATCGGTTTCTCACTACATTCGAACGATATATGTTTTGGCAAGCGTCCAAGTTTCCAAGTTCCTGGCGCGGGGAAAAAATGATCGGTAATTCACGGAATATGTCTGTTCCTTTAAGGAAAAGATACGTTTTGAAGCGAAAACAGAAATTTTCTGTTAAAATCAGAAAAAAAACTTCCTGAAAATTCAGATTTTTTTTAACAGTGTATGTTCTTTCTGTTGTATTTTGTCATCTTTCCTGAAGTTTTGATAAGGTTTGATCAAAAATTCTGCGTGTTCTGAGCAAAAACCCTTCAAATAAAGTTGCCGTTTTTAAAAAAAATGTTTCATATCTTCGGAAGTAAGAGTGGTACGTTCACAAAAATTTGTACAGTATTTATACATAGTATGCTAATTAATTACTGAAATTTATAGCTTATTCCAAGCTATTTTCGAAGAGTTATGGTCAAAAAGCGGTTTTTCTTTCAACCCCCTTTCTTGTCATCCCCCAAATGCAAGGGTAATTTAATTTCAACTTGGAAATGTTCGGTGAAGCCTATATTTTGTATGACTAAAGTTAAGGAACAATTGATTCCTTATTTCTCGAGCTATATATAAAAATGAATTTTTGAAAGTGTCTGGATACTTTTGGCCACCTAGTCCTAGTGTATCTAAGAGCAGCTTATATTTATTATGGTTCTTATTTCTCATTGCGTCCACTGCTGTACTCGAGTAAGATTCGTACCAGTCAGAGTCAGCTAAATCTTGTTTTTTTTTTCCTTCGTTCTCTTAATTATTTATTTACTTTTTTAATTAAAAAGTAGTTTAAAGAAATTGCTACAAATTACTAATTTTTTGTATCGCGCTACTCACTACTCTACTTTTTTCAAAAAGTAGTGCGCTTACACTACAAACTACTAAAAAATGTAGTTTCTACAGTAGTGTCGCTACTTGTAGCGCGCTACTTCCAACCACTGCTCTAAACACATAAATTTAATTTTTCCTAAAAAGTAGAAATTATGAAATAAAGCATTTCCTTTTCTTTATTTACTTCCAAAATCATTTTTAAATGTTGAGTAATATCATTTGTAGTATAGTTCGAGCAAAATAGTTTAAACCCTTAAGAGCGGACACTCCCTCTCAGCGGCCACATTTCCACGGAACGGATGGGTGGCCGCTCAGAGAAGTTTACGGTACTTGTAATTGCTGTCATAAATGTGAGCAGTTCGGTTTTATTTTTGTTGTAACTTGATTTATCTCAAGCACATTTATTTCTTGATTGTTTCGTACATTTTTGGTTGATTCATTTTATGAATTTGAATTTGCGTGGAGATTTGAGACTATTGAAAGTGTTACGTTTAACTTCGCTAAAAAGTAAGAGAGTTGCGATTTTTTTTTTGGGGGGGGGGGTTTCAGTCAGGGAGCTTGGAGGGGATGGGCACCCCTGTACTTTGTCCTTTGTTCAAAAAGAATATAATTTACGAATAATTGTTCAAAAATAAAAGAATAACAATTGAAAAGAGAGACTAAAATTGATTAATTTTATTCATTAATTTATTCTTTTAAAGCCGGGGGATGCAAGTCAAGGGCGGATCCAGCTTCTGGTTCAGGAGGGGGTCATTTTCGTGAAAGGCAGGGTCACAGTGCAATTTTTGTGCTAAATCAGAGGTATTTGGCGATTTTTTCGAGCTATAAGTCCCAAAAATGCACTCTGGCTATACTTTGTGGTTTAAGGGAGGGGTCATGACCCCCCCCCCCCCACCATGGATTCGCGCCTGATGCAAGGGCACCCCTCCCAGCGAACACGTCTGTTGCTCGTTCTCTCTCCTATTCTTCTGGCAAAAAAAAAAATATTTTTAACGAAGACTGTCCATAGTTTCGCTGATTCTACGTTATCGAAGCCCAAATATGTCTGCTCTTTGCAGACTCTCAAGCAGATGAGAGGAAGTAGTTGAATTAATCAAGCAGTCACTTCCGGCTTGCGTAATTCATTTTACCGTCAGCAGAAAAAAACGCTGAGTTACAAATCCAGAAATTGCTGGATCAAAATTAAGGGAGAACTGAACCAACAGGGGGAACGGACATATCATCGCGATATTTCTCAGGGCAATTATACCAGGATTATTTTAAGGTTTATTTAATAACGGGTTTTCTACACGTAGGGGAAGGTGGGGTACCTCGGACCTATTTTCGCTTTTCAATTTTTAATTTCATAATTATTGGCCAAATCTAAATACAAATACCATAAGTTGAAACTCTATGATTTTTTACACTACATATAATTATCTTAAAATTTTATTTAACTTATTTCAAATACATTTTTTGTAACAAACATAATAAGGCACATAGAACCGAGGTACACCACCGGTGGTGTACCTTGGGTTTTGGGATGGTGTACCTTGGACCAATGACTAACAGGTAAAGAAAACATGATTTTCAGTAAGAACATCACTATTTATCAATTAGTAAACCATTTGTTTCAAAGATAAATAAAAATTTAGATCTTATTATCTTGTCACGGTTCCCTTTTTAAAAAATACCAAGATGCTCTAGCTCCTGAAAACCATGCTAGAGATTATTTTTTAAGCTGTACTTATTTCCAACCAAAATTGTAATTGGATAAGTCCATTCCAAATGTTAACTTCTTGAGCTACCTTTCTGATCCACTAGATAGTATTGGGTGTGGTAGCTTGAATATATCCTTTTTTTCGACTTCATAAATGGTAGGGTCTTCTCTTGTGAAATTCTCACAGTTTGGATCTTTTTCCAGAAATTCAACTGCATATTCATCATTAGCAATAGAAATAATCTCTGCAAGAAAATATTTGATAGCTTTCTTGCCAGCAAATTTCACCTAAACAAAATCTCCAATCTAAATATTAATGTTATCTGCATCTTCTAGCTCATTAAAATCTTCCTCTGAAACATTGGATTCCTCATAAAAATCTTCAATATTCTCAAGTTCAGTCTCTGAAGAATAATAAAGTTATCTCTTAGCTGGCTTGGTAGGGGGTTTTACTGTCTTAGTTTGCTTTACTTTTTCATTGCCCCTTTTTAGCCTTTTCTATTTCAAGACTCTCTTTCCGGGATGTATCGGTCAAAATGCAAGTCGTTCTTTTAGGTCTTCCCCCTATGGGGTCATTTTTTCGGTAGTGCTTTTGGATATGGCCTCATTTCTTCAGGGGAGTGACAATGCTTGGCAAAGAAGTACTAGCTTCAGATGATGACACAATAGTAAAATCATTTTGTGTATTATTTTCTTCTTGCTTTTGCACTGAGCAATCATTGACATTTGATGGAAGGAAATCAAAATCTTCAAAAAATATTTTCATTCACCGTTATATAAACCATCCAAGGACTAGTCCTTGGATGGAATAACAGAGTTGGCGGTGTATTGCACGTATAATTGTAGTTAAGAATTCATCATTAGCTTTACCATAAATCATAGTTATGCAGTTGCAAAACTGCATATTAAGTTTATAATTTAAGTTAAAATTTCAGTTTTGGAAAGAAACATTTCACTTGAATTTTAAAAGGCATTTCAAAAAACTAAAGAACATGAAATTTTAGGAGTTGTAATAGTTATGCACTGCAGAAGTGTGTACCTTGGACCAGTCCAAGGTACACCACTTGTTAAAAATACAAGACAACGTGTCTACAAGTACAAATAAAAGGTTAAAATAGAGTTAGAAAACTCTAGCAGATAGCTATTTCGGGGCTATTATGAATGAAGCCCCATCATCAGTGTAAAAAGATGATGGTTCACTGACACCAGTCAAGTGAACCAGGAATGCGAGAAACGTGAGGGTAAATAAACAGAACAGGAAGAGTAGGTACGCAGAAACTATTACGTCAAGGGTTGGACACGACAACTGCGCAACAAAAAATTACGTCACAGACGAAAAAGTTTTTAAATAAGAGATTTCCAAATGTTCGGGAAAGGACCTTTATTTTTGATAATAATTTTTTCCGTATGTCTGATGGTCTTTCGATGGGCAACCCTCTTAGTCCAATTTTAAGCGATATTTATATGCATTATTTCGAGGTCAAATTATTTAGGGTTTTACAGTTCGATTTTTACGTAAGGTATGTTGACGATGTGTTTGTTTTTTTGGACTCGTCTCTCCGTGACCATGACAATCTTTTATCTGTGTTAAATTCCATAGACCCGCACATCCAATTCACTATAGAAGTTGAATCTGACTGTCATCTCTCTTTTCTGGATGTTTCCATCACTCGTCAAGATAATACTATCGACACTACTGTTTTTCGCAAACCCTTTGCCGTTACTCTTCCGCCGCATAAATTATCTGCTCATCCCCCCAAACAAAAATTAGCTGTTTTTAGAACTTTTGTTTCCCGTGCTTTGTCCATTTGTTCCAATTCTAGTTTACTTTCTGCTGAGCTTAATTATTTGAAAAGCATTGCTATAGACCGGGGGTTCACAGTCAGTGTCATATATAACATTTATAAGAAATTAATCAATCCTACTGGTCGAAATCAAACACCTAATTATGAGAACTATTCCAACACTGTTGTTTTACCATATTTTCCCAGAATCAGCTTTCAGATTGCCAGAATTTTAAAAAAGTTCAATTTTTCGGTCGCCTTTTCTCCAGTGAACAAATTACAATTTTCGCAACTCAAACATCCTGTTCAGGGTCTTGATAGATGGGGTATTTATAATATTTCATGCCAATGTAAATTAACATATATAGGACAGACACGACGCGCTTTAAAATTCCGTGTTAAAGAACATGAAAATTGTGTTAAAAAACAGGATTTCAAACGCTCTTCCATTGCCCAACATTGTTGGTCATGTGGCCATATTTTTGATTTTTCCTCTGCAAAAATTATCCATAGTTGTTCTTCGATTTTTGATTTAGATTTTTGGGAATCCTATTATATCTGGAAAAATTCAGATTTAGTTGTCAATGATCTGTCTAGCACCCCTCCTTTCCCGAACATTTGGAAATCTCTTATTTAAAAACTTTTTCGTCTGTGACGTAATTTTTTGTTGCGCAGTTGTCGTGTCCAACCCTTGACGTAATAGTTTCTGCGTACCTACTCTTCCTGTTCTGTTTATTTACCCTCACGTTTCTCGCATTCCTGGTTCACTTGACTGGTGTCAGTGAACCATCATCTTTTTACACTGATGATGGGGCTTCATTCATAATAGCCCCGAAATAGCTATCTGCTAGAGTTTTCTAACTCTATTTTAACCTTTTATTTGTACTTGTAGACACGTTGTCTTGTATTTTTAACTTCATCAATTGTACAAAGTTTTCGACTGCTTTTCTTACAAATTACACCACTTGTATTGGGTTCGAGGTACACCACTTGGTTTTAAAAAACAAAGTAGCTGACCATTGTGTTACAGTTAGGATTAACTTTGTTTCAAGCACACGGTGTTATAGCTAGAACATGACTGTATAATGCATGACCCTCATTTCAGAATAAACAATATATGTTTCAGAATAAAAATACCCAGAAGTAACCGGAAAAACTTACTTTTGAATGGTGGATTTCTTTTTATAACAATACTTCAATCAGATGAGCTTTCAACAAAACAGATAGGTATGCAGTGAGACCTCTAGAGGCACATATTTCAACTACGCATGTTGCTATTCAAATATTTTGATAAGCAGAGCTGTAATCAGCCTAGGTCCGAGGTACACATATGTCCGAGTGCGGCCATGGTCCGAGGTACACCACTTTCCCCTACAGTAGCGTTTTGATTAATCGAAGTGATCGTCACCAAGTCTCCTTCGGTAAATCGAAACTTCCGGACAAAGGAGTAGACTTGAAAAGGACTGTTAGCATGCCTCTGGCTTTCATGGGGCCCAGTAGAGGGCGCTTGTCCCTTTTTCGGCTTTGAGAAATTAATATATTTACATTTATAGGGCGTGGTTTGTGTTACTTTTCTACATTCTTTAGGTGATTTGGTATTTCTCTCCTCAAAACGGGACTCAGAGCACTGTGAATTAAAAAAAAATAATAATAAATTAAAAAGAACTATTTCTATATAATTAAAATTTAATAACAAAGGAGCAGATATAAACAAGTAAAAATAAAGAATTTACAAGGTTCTTTTTCCCCCCTAAAGAGCATAGCTGGTTATGTATATTTAGTATTCATTCCAAGAAAAAATGAATTTATTGGAAGAATTTCTTACCAATACTTTGGTACTACCAATGCTTACATATATATTCATAAGACATTAACCCGTTCTAGGAGTGCATTTGTGGTGGACAAAAAAATAGATAAATAAATTAAATAATAAGGACAAAAAAATAGAGAAAATTTTCGAGTTCAAATTGTTGCCGGTTATCGAGTCTCTTACTTGAAAAAAATAAAGAAACATAAAAGAAAACGTTCCTGTTGGTATTTGCTGGCAACCGGGCAGCCTTTTTTTTTAGATCTCAACAAATTCTAGAGCTTTTTTAATAGATCAATGTCATTTGAAACTTTTAAAGTTGAAGGCTGAAAAAAAAATGAAATTTGAAACAATTTCATTCATTGCAATGCAAGGCTGTGTTGAAATGCTTGAGGATTAACTTGAAATTGTACTATGGTTTTTAGTTGCCTTACTTTAGATTTTAAGCAGAACTTAAAAAGAATAAAAAATATTCTTTTCAAGTAAAATTAAAAGAAGAAATTAATTTTGCATTAAATCACTCGGGTACAATGCAAAAAACTATTTCTGAGCTCGAGGCCTTTTTTGGCCGGGGCCCTCTTGGGTCGGGGGGCCCGTGGCGTTTTGCTAGTCCTGCCACCGTATTGTTCTGCCACTGGTTCGCATACTCCCTTCCGCCCTGCCTTTGGATTAATTGGCACTAAAATCTAATGAGCACCAATTCACATGGGGGCACATATGTGTACCAAATTTTGTTCGATTTTATGTATTAGATTTTGCCGCAGAGCGATCAGATAAAATTGGTCACACATAGACAGATAATTTCTAAACATGGTTAAAAATGACTCAGCACACCTCAAAACGTGTTAATCCGCCAGAATTCGAAAATTTTCACGAATCCAATACTTTCTTTTATATATTAGACATTGCGAAGAAAGTGAAAATGGTAAACAATTGAAAACATATTAAAATAAAAGAAAATATTTTCACTTTTTTTTTTTGGGGGGGGGGGGCGCACCTACATTGAGCTTCACGGGCTTGTAGGTAAATCAGGCCTTGTGACCTCCCATGGGGCGCCCCTACATTCAAGAATACTTTCGCAATTAAGAGCCCCAAAAACATTTGGAAATTTTCAAACTCATCACATTTGGCGGTTTCCAATCAGTCGTCTGCAATCGCTTAATAAAATGACGTTCCTAATTAATTCGGTTCGTGAGAGAGAAACGAAGCTTCTTTTTCCTCGCTCACGTATTCGCCCGAGTGGAATCGTCCGACCTTCAACAGGTGAAAGTGGAACTCGCAGCCAGTTGCAGAATTCTAATCGCTGTAGCGACGAAAGGAGCGACCGAGCGTCCGTCTTCCCCCAAATATGCCACCAAAAGAATCACTGCTCTGAAGCTGTCGTGTGACAGGTAAGGCGTTTTGCAATCTGTAGTACAACTTGTTTGCTCATTGAATTTGTGGATAACTTTTGCCTCTGTATCTTTTTTGGAACGTTTTATGAACGTCGCCAGTTGGTTTATTAGCTGACGTTCTATTGGCGAACCGAAGCGTGAAAATTCCCTTTCTTCTTGCCGGTTCGGTTCGGTTTGTTTTGACGTTAATATCGCCCGATCTTATCGCCAGCTGTTATCATTTTGTATCATTAGCGTTCATTGACTTCCACCCACAAGGGCGTAGCTAGGGGGGTGCAGGTGGGTGCAGCTGCACCCCCCTAGATCAGAGCCAATGGGAGGTCACTGTGACCTCCCATTTTATTTATTTTTTTTACAAACGATCTTGTCCCCTTTCATGCTTTTCATTGTAACATACTGGTCACCAGCATGTTACTACAAAACTACTGTTTTGTTCTTTTAGAAAGATTTTATACCATCCATTGGTTTAAGGTGTAAAATAAAATATGGTCTAGTTTCTTTGAGTTCATAATTTCTTCCTTTTTTTTGTGCAAATAGAATTTCAAGCACTTTTTTCTCTTTCTTTCTTACTTTTTTCTTTCTTTTTTTATTGAAAAATTTGGCTTTTATGCTAATTTTTGGGAACTTTATATAAACTGCGTTATTATATCTAGTATTGATTACTTTTCAGAAAATGATAGTAAGCTTGCCTGTTTTTGAGGAGAAATTTTTTAATTTACCGAATGAAACTCAGAACTCTACTGCATGATTAAAAAATAAATAAATGAAATACAAGAATGTATACTTATCTATGTCTACCAAAAGAGACGTGAGGCATCACAAAAAAAATAATAATAATAATTAATTAAAGGAAAAAAAAGAAATAAAATAAAGAAGTTCAGCCTTGCAATACTGTCTCACTGTTTTCAAATTTCATCAGCCAATTTGTATCGGATAAGAACTTTTTAGGAGGTCACAGTGACCTCCTATTTAAGTGCCACTGCCTGCACCTCCCTAACGTGAGGCCTGGCTACGCCCTTGTCCACCCATGGCACTTTACTAATAACTAATCTTGGATTCTTCAGCGTAATACGTGTAATCGTAAAATAAAACACACTGCCCGCATTATATTCGCCTTATTTCGTGTGTGATCATTAATCTTGAACGATCCCAACTCTTAACACGAAACTACAAATTATTCCTGTAAAATTGAAATATTTATACTGTATTGGATGACATAAAACTTGTGCTTCATGTTTTTCCTTCGGAAGTTTACTTGTTTTCTTACCTGAATTTAGTACACCACCTCCCCTTATCTATTTCTCACATCTTTCGTGTTGTATTCGGGTTCGGTCAAAACTGACTTTATACTATATTAGGATTGGCAAAACTGCTTAAACAAAGAGTTAGCGAGAAGCTCCCTTTCTCGTAGCCCCGCTTTCAATACATTTAATATTTACATCGTTGGGTGTTTTCCAAAAATTGAAATACATTTAATGTAAATTGTTCTCAAAAACCCGCAAAACCATTCCCACTTCTAAGTGAATACATTGAATTGATCTTCTATGTAAATACATTGGAGATTGGGGTCCCCCCCCCCCCCCCTAAATGACAGGCCTGACCACAGGCTACCTGAACAGCCCTAGCTTCAGAGTTCTGCTAGTTCGCTCCGAACGAGTTTTCTGACTCCAAATTACAAAAAACAATTGATGATAAAACTTTGTGTGATATTCTGCACATTGATGCAACAATTTTAGGATTTGTTATCCATAATTTTATCTTTGAGGATTCGTAACATTGGTGCCCAATCACTTGCGTATCGTATTTTTTATTTGCCCTCTATCTTTTTTGTTTTTGGTGATTGGATCCTATTTGCAATTATTCCTTGTTGCCATATTCTTATGATTATTTACAGACAGGGCCGTAAACAGACCTTAGTTTCGGGGAGGGCAGGCCCGTCATTTAGGGGGTGGGGGCAGGAGGGGTCAATTGCCCCCCCCCCTGGCTTTGAGAAATCAATGTGTGTACATATAAGTGGGCGTGGTTTTTGATGTTTTCCGATGAAATTACATTGTGTTTGGACCCTTTGCCCCCCCCCCTCCTGGAAAAACTTGAAATGACATCCCTGGGGGAGGGTTTTATCAAACCTATTTCTCGTGAAATCTATAAGGTCAATCAAATTGGTTGACGCTCTATATTCTGTTCATTTTTGTTGCAATTTATATTAAAAGGGTATCAACATAAAAAATGTAAAAAAAAAAAGACTCATCTTTCAAATGAAGGAAAAAAAGAAAAAAAATCTGGATAGATGAGTTTACTCAGATATGCGCAGTGGAAGGAGTACTTTTGAAATTTCTATCTTTGGGGGGGGGGGACGACACTTGTAAGATGTATTAAATATAGAGTGTGATACTTGCAAATTTGAAGAATTTTGGTGTTTTTTTTATTGGTAATAAAAATTCGAAGGAAAGGTGTACTGTTAAGAAATTACGTTTGCAATAACTACAATAGCAATAACTGCAGAAAAACACTTAATTTGTACTTCAATTATTCAATATTGATAATTTAATTTTTCAAATGCAGTTCAAAGAAATAAGAAAATCAAAATAAAATACAAAATAATAATTTTTTTAATGAGCATCTAGGAAAAGCATTTTTGTAATAGTTTTGAAAATTTTTGGAGGGAGTTTGAATCCTAAAAACCCACCCCTTAAATTCGGCCCTGTTTTCAGAGATAAGTTTACGCAGTTAATAGGCTGCAATTGTAAGTTTTTACATTTAAATATTGTTCTTTAATGTTAGTGAAGATGTTACTTATAATTTATTAAGTGTGCTTTTTTCTTTCTTTTTTTTTTTTTGCTTAAGTGCCTCGTAAACTGTCTTGTGAAATTTAAAAAGAAGTATAAATAACTCTCGCCTGTCAAATTCTTTTGGTAGGAGAAAACTCTCAACTACTGAATGAAATCACGAATTTCTGGAGTGATAAAACACCAGTTACATTTAGACATCAAAAAAGAAAAAAGAAAAAGTTGCTGCACAGTTTCCAAATGTCCTGAATTGTCAGACGAAATTGTTGAATAAGAATTTTTTTTGTTGGGGGTGGGGGGGAGGGCGTCTCAGTGATTTCCCGTAACCTCCGAGAGGGGCTTCCCTGGAGGTATCCTCTCTTACAAAATATTATGCTAACTGGAAAAAATTACTGCTGCTGCTTATCTTGGTATTCTTAAAAACGTTTTTGTCGACAAGTTCAATGAAACAAAAAGTAAGTTGCGCTAATCTGCGCATGACTTGTAACAATCTTTAAAAACGTTGCAGCCTGAAAATACGTAATTCTTTTATCTAGTTTCGGATTTCCATATTTGGACCCCCTTCGCAAAGCATTTTTTGTGGGCCCTTAGAGGTCATAAAGGGTTCCTTAGATAAACATAAGGGTAATATTTTTCGTGCGCTCGTTTGGATCCTCTTTGGGGAGCTTTTTCTAATGGGGGACCCTTGCAATTGCGACATGATAAATCCGCCTCTGCTTTTGTCAACCTTTTTCCTATTGAATATTTAATTAGTCACTGTTGTTGTTTTTGCCTTGTGCCAAGTAGGGAACTACTTTGATATATCCCCCCAAATCGGAAATTTGGCGACTTTTTTTTCTCGCCAAGCAAAAAATAATTTTGTGTTGCCACAAAAATTATTGCCACAAAACTTCAAAAAAAATAAACAAATAAATAAACTCAAAAAATGGTACAAATACAAGAAAATACTAATTTGGCAATAGCAAAAACCTAAATTAGCGGAAAAAACCTAAATTGGCAACACCAAAATAAGAAACAGCAACCCTAAAAATTCCGTGGAGAGTGCCAGATTTGGCGCGTAATTTTTGGGGGGTATATCAAAGTTATACCCCAAGTAGACTGGCAGTCTTGGTGTGCACTGCTTCACTTTTCCAACTGTACCGTAATTTGGTGTGAAGTCCGACTGTCTGTACGGGTACCCGTCTGTACACACTTGAAATAAGGTAGGCAAACATTCACATCGCAACAGCACATTCACACAAAGAAAGGTCAAGGACAGAAGAGAGAAAGGACATCCATACCCGAGCCGGGATTCGAACCCGGGACCGGGGACCCCTCGATCTCGGTCAGACTTCTGTCTCTGACCACTAGATAAGGTGACCGGCAATTAGTTACTGTTGCTTGAGCATTGTACCCAATGAACTGAGGCCCATGACGTGAATAGTCTGTAAAAAGTTCAGAATAGTTATTTTAGAACCAGGTCTTGATTTTAAAAATTAGGAATTTCAGCAAATATAAATCAAGGTTTCTCAACCCAGATAATTCCGGAAAATGTAAGCACTGAAATTTGAATTATTCATGACTTAACTTTTAATGGCTTGAATAGCTTTATATACAATCACCAAATTTACCGATGAATCTCCTGAAAATTTGCTGCATGGTATGAAAAATCAATAATAATAATAATTTAACAAGAAGTTCTGTCAAGAACTAAACGAGCCTACTTTCCCGTAAACATACATCGTACAGTTCGTGAGTAGTTCTTTAAAAACGGAAAATACAGGGGAAAAAAAGTAAGAGAAAAAATGAAGGAGTCTTCAGCAGTAGCGTAGCTTGGGGGCCCAGCGCCCGTGGCGAACTTGAAAAATTGCGCCCCCCCCCCCTCCTTGATGGGAGGTCATTGTAACCTCCCAAAATGTGCTAACTCCAAAAATTGATTTATTTATTCGAAAAATTTGCAAATAATGTTGCAACCTTTTTTTTCCCAGCATTTTTAACGATGCTCAGTGTTCCCCCTCATTATGAGTGCATGATATGTCTGCTTGTTTGTATTATTTAGTAAAATTCAAGTTTTATTTTCTACAAGTTTTTTGCTCAATTTGAAAATTTTTGTCCTCTTAACAATTTTAGTTCGGGGGTTCCTACCTTTCCCCATCATTTCACATAAATTCAAAAAACAAATAATTCTTGCAATTCGTTATTGAACATAGTGTGTTTTTTTTTCCACACAACAGCTGTCATTTTAAATAGAATTTGTTTTAAAACGCTAGAAGAATGTATAAAAGAAACATAATTTGTGCATTTTAAATACAAATCAAAGCATTGATCCTATTGTAATTATGAAATCAAAGAAACTATATAAAGCATCATCAATCTGAAATTGGCTTAACAAATACGACTCCTTGCATACAGTCAAAATACAAGTTCGCTATTTTAGGCCGATTATTTTTTATGAATAAATACTTTTCATTCTAAGTATTTAAAATGTTCCAGAGACACCCGCCGTTATTTAAAACCAATATTATTTATGAGGGTAGTTAAGAGAGGCAATTGATCCCTCCCTGGTTTAGGGAAAGTACCAGATATATTTTCTTGATTCTTTTTAATTCTTAATTTTAAATTAAAATACAAACATGCGTAAACAATAGGGATGATATTGGCTGGTACCACAATGACGGTGCTCGAAACTGAGAATGATTAAAAAAAACTGATTAACACGTATATTTGTGTACCGTTTTAAAAAAAGTGGCTCCTCCCCCTGAAGTAGCGTAAAGTACACGCATCTTCCCTCAACATTCACTTAGCGTTTCCTTGTTCGGTAATACATGAGAAAAAATAGCTATTTTTTTTTTTATTTTGACAATAGAAAAACCAAAAAAAATGCA
>JAXGGA010014590.1:0-31635 GCA_038373865.1 Uloborus plumipes
GAAACGTTTCCGGATTTTTTTTTACAGTGTATGTCTGCTTTTTTTCTTTGAGCGAGCTGAAATTACTGAAACTCTCCTCACCATCTTGAAAGCGCGAAGCATCTCAATAATTCGAATGATTTTTTGTATAGGAAAAAAGTAAAGGTGTGAAGCGCCTATTAGCGAGCCGCCTTGGCGGGGAGTACTTTCTTGAAATTTTCCTCACTACTTTCAGGACACGAAGTGCCCGTGCAACGCCGGGCCACGTGCGTGGTATGTCTTGAAATCGAATGAACATTAAATTATATCAAATAATATAACTTCAGAATGAGGTAAAAGTTAGAGAGGGGAGACGTTATGCATCAACATGCCGCAGGAAGCTAATCTAGCTGCCCTGGCAGCTAGTACTGTTATAAACTTTGTAGATAGATGTACTCAATTTGCTGTACTCTCGATAAATAACGCGTTTACTCTAATAATTTTCATCCAAAAGCTTTCAAAGCTTTATTTGTAAGGTGTTTTCACTTCTCAGCTACACTGTAAAAAATGAACGTTGTTTTTACAGTATAATACAGCTAATTTTATAGTAATAAATTACAGCATTTGAATCGGTGAGTGCAAAAACAACATCAGTCACAAAAATTCGAAAATTCGTTTTTTGTGGAAACAAGCTGTGGGAGGCAAGATGCGTGTTGAGGTCAAAAATCACGTCAGTCACGTTACTAATTCGAAAGATACGATGCCTGTTATTTGTATGTTGACCGTAGAAACAATGTTAGAATTGAGGCGTTTTTTCTCTCTCCTGAACAATTTGAAATTCTGGACTGACGTTAAACTGTTTTATAACAAACGAGATTTATACAAACGGTGATCACTGTACGTGATACGTTTTTTCGTTATTTCTTAATTTACCGACATAAACTAATGCAAACTTTGTTTGTTTTCTAATTTGAGAAAACATAATACGAAATTAAAGATTTGTTTCTTATTTTAAAAGTTAATTTTCATTAAAATTACAGTGGAACCTCACTATTCATCCGCTTATCTAATCGTACTACTCATTAATCCAACTTGCTCGTAAGCTTCACCGCTACTCAGACAGCGTCAATTAAATGAGTTGGTTGAAGACCACAGAAATGAATTGATGATTGAAAAACTCCAAAAACTGCACAGCAAGAAGAGGTTGAAGAATTTTCTTCTGGCGAGGAGGACAGTTGAAAGAGAAGTATTTTCGCAGCAGAAATGAAAGAACTGGTTAGTACAGAGAAGAAACGCACGGAAATGAGTGGTGAAAAAATGGCATCGTAACACCGTTTTGGACATCAGAAGCACAACTTTCTTAATGACAATGATATTGGTCAATGGCAGACATCATTGGGTGGGCTTTTAGAGAAAGAATACCAACAGTCTTCAAATGCCAAAATACAGATAGAATAAGTAAAGCCTGAACGAGAGGAAACGCCTAAAGGACTCTTTCCTGATGTTGAGAATTTTATGTAAATTAGGTTAGGTGGCGCTGCGACGAAGCTTAAAAGGTTTTTCTTCGTGGCAGCGTGCTAGTCTGGTCGAGTCTGTTCTGTTGTTTTCTGTTCGTTACAATTTTGGTTTGCTTTATTTAGCAGGTTTAGTCTAGTAAACGAAGGTCAAAATTAGGGTGAAAAAAACAAAAAAACATGCAGTTTTAAAAATTGGCACACAGGTACAGGAAGGTCTCCTGATGAATATACTAAAAGTCCCCGGTGGTGAGGGGGGAGCTCGCAGCGCCACCTGGTGTTTTATGGGTGATTTTTCAGTTTTCGTCTTATATCTCAAAAACTTTTGACTTTCGAGAAAAAATGTCAATCAATAAATTAAAGAACATAAAATTATCTTTAAAACGCATTTTTTGTTTTTATTATAGCTATAATAGTTGCCGAGATATTGAACTTCAAAGTTTGTCATTTTTTGAGAAAACGACTATTTTTCCCCTCTTTTCTATTTTTGGAGCCGCCTCAGTGATTAATTTGATATTATTCTCTTCTTTTTTCGACCTGAAGTAGTACAGGTCATTAAGGTGATTTGATTTCTTGAAACGAGGAGGCAGGCTGGGGAGGAAGGAGGCGTGGAATGAAGGGAAGACAAAACTATGTGCAAGTGTACTTTTCACTATTTTTCCCTCTACCATAGTTCAGCAAACGAAGACCCAAAATAAGGGCGAAAAAATAATAATACAGTTTTAAAAATTGGCACACAGGTACAGGAAGGTCTCCTGATGAACATACTAAAAGTCCCCGGTGGTGAGGGGGGAGCTCGCAGCGCCACCTGGTGTTTTATGGGTGATTTTTCAATTTTCGTCTTTTATCTCAAAAACTATTGACTTTTGAGAAAAAAAGTCAATTAATAAATTAAAGAGCATAAAATTATCTTTAAAACCCTTTTTTTGTTTTTATTATAGCTATAATAGTTGCCGAGATATTGAACTTCAAAGTTTGTCATTTTTTGAGAAAACGACTATTTTCCCCTTCTTTTCTATTTTTGGAGCCTCCTCAGTGATTAATTTGATATTATTCTTTTCTTTTTTCGACCTGAAGTAGTACAGGTCATTAAGTTGATTTGATTTCTTGAAACGTGGAGGCAGGTTGGTGAGGAAGGAGGCGAGGAATGAAGGGAAGACAAAACTATGTGCAAGTGTACTTTTCACTATTTTTCCCTCTACCATAGTTCAGCAAACGAAGACCCAAAATAAGGGCGAAAAAATAATAATATAGTTTTAAAAATTGGCACACACGTGCAAAACGGGCTTTTGATGAACGTTCTAAAAGTCCTCGGTGGTAGGGGGTGAGCTCGCAGCGCCACCAGGGATTTTGGGTGCGTTTATTTTCAGTTTTCGTCTTATATCCCAAAAACTATGCATTAGCCAGCAAAATCATCAATTGGTAAATTAAAGAACATAAAAATACCTTTAACCCATTAACCGCCGAAACTCGAAATCATTTTTTGTTTTTGATAGAAATCATAAAAGTTGTTATTTTGAACCCATACAATAGTATTATGCTGCAAAAAGAACAAAATTTCACCTACATTTAGAAATATAGGGTGTTGCGTTGACGCAACGTCAGCGGAAAAGGGGTACGGATGCTAAGTAGTTTTATTTAATACAATTCCGCAGTTTCAATGCGTTTTAGACAGGTAAAATCTGTATGAGCTTTGATATGGTTTTGAAACGTGCAGAGAACTTTAGAAGAAATTGAAATTTGTTTTAAAAAATCAATCTTCACAAATTTAAAATTTAACAAAAATTTGATTATCCAAGGTTATCCATGATAAACTTCGTTGCAATCGGGTTGGAGAGCAATATCACAAGCATTGCAACGATAAACAGTTGGACAATGGCAATGGGGCCGGGGTCAGCCCGATAAGTAAGGCGTCGGACTCGTAACCGGAGGGTCCCGGGTTTGATCCTAGCCGATCAAAGATCCACCGTTGTTACTAATGGTGGCTGGGCGACGCAAAATAAGGGTAGTGGTCACAAAGTCCTCCAAGTGAAACGATGCTTCCGGGGGGTACAACCCAGTTGTTTGCTCGTCCCTTGGTCTGGTTCAAAAGAACAAAACGCTCTCAGCTAAATCGGGCTTCCACCTTAATGGCGCTCGTAAAAACGGAAGCCTTACTTATTTCGCGTTAAATCGGGTAGATCGGTCTACTCGGGCTCGTTTATCCGAGTGGTTTCAGAAACAACACAATAGCAATACTTGCACCGTATTCTTTCGTTATTTATAAACCTTGCTGTAAAAAGCCCCCCAGATACTGGCATTGGAAAGCTGTATGTACTTGGCCGCCATGTACATGTACTTTTCTTATGTGTATTATTATCAAAGGGGAGGGGGAGGCACTGCAAAAACTTAAGTGCAACCTCCCGTCTAAAATCCAACAGTGACTTTCTATTTGCTTCTTCAGATAGTCATGAAAGTTTCCAAGCATTTGTTTGCACAACATCGATATAGTTTGAAAATATTGGGCACCATTTTTTCTCTCTGACTCTAATTCTATAATTTGAAACTAAATTATCGCACAAATCAACATTCAATGTTACATTGCTCAATGATGCAAAGCTGAGGAACAGAAACATTTTTCTTCTGAATTCTGGAGTAGCGAGAAACGATCTTTACAAGGCTCAATTTTACCGTAAGTAGAACCTCGAATCATCATCATCAGAGTTTTCATTTTTTTTTTTTTTTTTCAAAAACCTGTTCGAATGCTTCTTAAGCTAAGATATCTTGTTCTGGGCAGTTCAAAAGGCGAAGACGAAAAAAAAAAGCTTGCACAGTCAAAACGCACAGAATAAAAATGAAATGTATGACTTTCGGAAGAACAGTTGAGGCAGGCAGTCTGACTACCCCTTTTTCGCTGACGATGCGCTCACGCAACACCTGCTTTTGCTTTCCTTCCCTCCCCCACATAATCATTTTCTGAGCGGATTTTTTTTATCAAAGTGACCTTGACTAAGAGTATTTTACATATAAAGCCAAACTTTTTTTCTTTTTTAACTTTTTTGATAGAAAAATAGATCACAAATTTGAGCAAAAAAAACCGCGTTAGAACCACAATTTTTATTACATATAAAAAAAAATGTTTGAGGCAATTTTTTCACTTAACATGTTTATATGGTTGTTCTTAAACCTAAAACTGAAATCAGTACAAAATTTAGTTAAATAGCGAATTTTTTATGATTTTTTATAATGACCGTTGCGTCAACGCAACACCAGCGGGTAATGGGTTAAAAAGAATAAAGAATGAATTAGTATTTTATAACTGAAATAGATGGAATAGACTTCACATTTAAGTTCTAAACTCGTGAGATTTTGAAAACCTATATTTTTCTTTTCTTCTTTCTTTATTTTTTGGGACTGCGAAAGGCATAATCACTTTTTTCTTAAATTTCGATAGTGCTGTGCCATTTAAGTCAACTAAGGTCCAAGAAGACGTTAAATCATGTTATAAGTAAAACGCATACCCTTCTGCAAAAAGGATAAATAATAAAAATAATGATAAAAAGGTCCAAACATTAAAAAAATAGAATAATGCAAATAAAATAATGAAAGTGAACAGATGTAGAATAAATATAAACTAACATGAAAATGACATTGTACTCAAGTTAAATGGATACTTTCGTCGTTTGACTGTTCATATAATGCGATATCTAATTTTGAACCGTTAAGGCAGATACCCTGGCAGTTTAAGCAAGCAAAATGCTGCAGTTTATCCTTGATTTTCTGCAGCCGCATCTTGCACCACATCCTTTTGTGCATGAACAAAAAATCATGGAGAGAATGGAGTCAGGAGCAGGAAGCCTTGAAGTTGTTATAGGTTTCCATGATGTAACTGCTTTTTTTCCATCAACAGGCATCGGGTGGAAGTAATCTCCTCAACCACTTTCGAATCTGTTGATAAACTCTTAATGAATAAAATTTTGCGGCATCTTCTGTAGGTGGGAAGGAAGCAAGATCAGGTTTTATTTTTCTTGCTGCTCTCTGAAAAGATATAAATCTCTGTTCATTCAGAGAAGTTATATTTACTGGAGCCCCATATAAGGCTAAGAAAAATGATTGGCCTGCCTCCGCTACCTGCTCTGGGGTAGAAAAAGGGTTTGAGAACACTTCCGGCACGTAGCTCAATGATTGATTTTTTTGTAACAGCTTTATGAATTTGGCTTTGCCTTTGTTATATGCAGCTGATGTTGTGTCACAGCCGGAGAAAGCATGGAGGAAGAGAATTTGATCTTTGAACTTGCAAGTGTTTTGTAATTCTTGTGAATAAAAAATTTTAGTGTTCACTTTATCTTTGCCTGGTTTGAAGAAAAGAATATTATTATTACTTGGAGTCTAAGCTATTAATAAAACATTTTGGGCCTTCATTTGCTGAACTATGGTAGAGGGAAAAATAGTGAAAAGTACACTTGCACATAGTTTTGTCTTCCCTTCATTCCTCGCCTCCTTCCTCCCCAACCTGCCTCCTCGTTTCAAAAAATCAAATCACCTTAATGACCTGTACTACTTCAGGTCGAAAACAGAAAAGAATAATATCAAATTAATCACTGTGGCGGCTCCAAAAATAGAAAAGAAGGGAAACTTAGTCGTTTCTCAAAAAATGACAAATTTTGAAGTTCAATATCTCGGTAACTATTATAGCTATAATAAAAAAAAAAAAGCGTTTTAAAGATAATTTTATGCTCTTTAATTTATTAATTGACATTTTTTCTCGCAAGTTAATAGTTTCTGAGATATAAGACAAAAATTGAAAAATCACCCATAAAACACCAGGTGGCGCTGCGAGCTCCCCCCTCACAACCGGGGACTTTTAGTATGTTCATCAGGAGACCTTCCTGTACCTGTGTGCCAATTTTTAAAACTATATTATTATTTTTTTGCCCTTATTTTGGGTCTTCGTTTGCTGTACTATGGTAGAGGGAAAAATAGTGAAAAGTACACGTGCACATAGTTTTGTCTTCGCTTCATTCCTCGCCTCCTTCCTTCCCAACCTGCCTCCCCGTTACAAGAAGTCAAATCACCTTAATGACCTGTACTACTTCAGGTCGAAAAAAGAAAAGAATAATATCAAATTAATCACTGAGGCGGCTCCAAAAATTGAAAAGAGGGGAAAAATAGTCGTTTTCTCAAAAAATGACAAAATTTGAAGTTCAATATCTCGGCAACTATTATAGCTATAATAAAAACAAAAAAAGCGTTTTAAAGATAATTTTATGCTCTTTAATTTATTAATTGACATTTTTTCTCGCAAGTCAATAGTTTTTGAGATATAAGACAAAAACTAAAAAATCACCCATGAAGCACCAGGTGGCGCTGCGAGCTCCCCCCTCACCACTGGGGACTTTTAGTATGTTCATCAGGAGCCCTTCCTGTACCTGTGTGGCCAATTTTTAAAACTGCATGTTTTAGTGTTTTTTCAAATCCTTTATTGACTAGACTAGTTGCTGTATTATGATTTAAATAGCGTATCGAATAAAGTTCAAGTTTCTTTTATTGCAAGTTGTGATACTTTGGACTCAACAACCTAGCAAAGGAACCAACGATGATAGTTTAAACACCTGATGTTTTTATAGTAGGTGGTTTACCTTTCCAAATAGTAAAATCTACATCCCTCTTTCTTCTCTCCATATTCCACTTTTGCTATCAGCTCATCTCACACTGTAAAAAATGAATGCTGTTTTTACAGTATAATATAGCTGATTTTAAAGTAATTAACTGTAAAAATTGCTAATTTTACAATAATAAACTATATAACTGATAACTAGACAGTACTAAAATGTAAAAATGCTAATTTTACAGTTTATTACCCTGCATTTTACAGTTTTAAGCTGCAACCTCTGCTATCAGTATTATACTGTTGGTTTTACAGTATAATACAGCTAAATTTTATGGCAATAAACTGTAAAATTTGTAACTTTACTGTAAGAAAGTGTAAAATAAATAGTTTTGTAGTGCAGTACAAGCGAAGTGCAATTAAATTTTTATTTATGTACTTCATGTGCAGTGCTGTATATTTATTGCTTTTTATGGGTTTAGGTAAGCAATCATCTGAGGTATGGAATGGATTAATCCAATTTACATTACATCTTACGTGCAAAAATAATTCGCCATTTGTACAAACCGCCATTTGAACTGCCTTCTAAAAATAATTGTGTACGAATAGAGAAATACAGTGCCCACCTGAGTAGTGTATTGTATGGTGAAGAGTTTAGTTTCTTTTCAGTATAAGTTCCTTTTTAGCCTTCTTTCCCGTTAAAAATAAAAGAAAGACGAAAAAAGAATAAAAAGAGGCTTAGTGCACCTAAAAAATATCGCCAAGTCCAAAAAATATCGCCAAGTCTTAAAAAAAAAGTCAAAAAGAAAAAAAAGAAAAATGAATATTGAAAAATTAAAAATTGCAAAGTAGGGTATTGAGATGGGGAATTTGTGCGTCGGTCTGTCGCTCTGTCGGTCCGTCGGTCTGTCTGTCTGTCCCCCCCCCCCAATAACTTTTGAATGAATATTCCGATTTGAACGATTTTTTTTTGTTCGAAAGATCTCGGCGAGTACAGCTCATTCCCATATTTGATTTTTCGATTTGAACAATTTTTGGTTCAATTTTGAGCCGTTCAAACAACCTGTCCTGCGATATAAACTTTTTAGTTAACAGTCCGATTTGAACAAACTTTTTTTTGTTCGAAAGATCTTTTCAAGGATACTTCATTCCCGTATCTACATTTTCGATTTGAACAATTTTTTGTTCAACATTGAACCGTTCAAACAAGCTGTCACCCCTAATAACTTTTAAGTGAACAGTCCGATTTAAACAATTTTTTTTTGTTCGAAGCATCTCGGCAAGGATACTATATTACCGTATTTAAATTTTAAATTTGAACATTTTTGGTTCAACATTGAACCGTTTAAGGAACTTTTTCCCACCTAATAACTTTTAAGTGAACCGTCCGAATTGAATAAACTTTTTTTTGTTCGAAAGATCTTGTCAAGAATACTTCATTCCCGTTTTTAAATTTTCGATTTGAACAATTTTTCGTTCAACATTGAACCGTTCAAACAAGCTCTCACCCCTAATAAATTTTGAGTGAACAGTCCGATTTAAACAAACTTTTTTTTGTTCGAAAGATTTCGGCAAGGATACTTCATTACCGTATTTAAATTTTCAATTTGAACATTTTTTCGTTCAACATTGAACCGTTCAAGCAACCTTTCTCCACCTAATAACTTTTAAGTGAACCGTCCGAATTGAATTAACTTTTTTTGTTCGAAAGATCTCGGAGAGACTCATTCCCATATTTCAATTTTCAATTTGAACCATTTTTCGTTCAATGATGAACCGTTCAGAAAAAAATTTAACATGAGCGCCTACTGGGAAATTTAAATTGAATGTTGATTCTGAACTTAAAGGCGAATTTCCTTCAAACTAACTTTGTAAGGAAACGGTTTTGATAAAAAAATGTATGTAAAGTCCTTTTCTGAAAAATCTTCTGTGAGGACTCTGATTCCGACTCCGACTTCGCAAACATGGCGGAAATGCAGGCTCAGAAAAAAATGACTGACCGGGCAGACGATTTTTTGTTTATTTATTCTTTTTTTGTTTAATTTATTATTATTATTTTTATTTATGTTTTTTTTGGCAGACGATTTTTTTTGTTTACAAAAATTTTTCATTCACGAGAGCATTTCATTCTTTATTTATATTTAACAACTGACAACGGATTAAAAATAAAATTCGAGACATTTTATTAAAGAACGAGGTTTTCTTTCTTTCTTTGATTAAATGTGTTTTGATGTTCTTTATACTTTTATTTTATTTATTTTTTTTTCTTTTGAAAACGATTGTGAAATTTTTCTACGGAAGAACTATAACAGTTACATTCTTTAAAAGGTGCGACAAAACTTTATTTACTCGTTTATTTACTTTTCACGTGTCCATTTCATCTGATGAGAGAGGTATATTTTGCTTTTAGAAATCAGCTTTAAGTACTATAAAGGTATGTTTAACATAATTTTCAGTTTCAGATATTCAAGAGAATATTGATCAGATTCTAGAATGCCGATGTCAATGTACGGGAAAATAGGCTCGTTTAGTTCTTGACAGAACTTCTTGTTTGAATCTAAATTGCATTTTTTTATGTTTTAATGAAATAAAAATCGGTTGAAATAACGTTTATAAACATTGACTGAAAACAGTAAATAACGAAGCATTTGATCTTTAAAAGTGGCCATCTTACGCAATAATGCAATGCTGTATTTTTTATGTAATTTCATTGCTACGAATGTATATTTTTTTTCTTTTTAATTCTTAATTGGGAGAAATGCAGTAACGAACACTATGGTTAGTAACTGAAGGGCTTGGGAGATGAGGGGGTTATGTGGGAAAACAGAAATTGCGAGCAATTAAAGTTCAAAGTATTATTCTTGAAGTTGTTGCAGCTTTTTTGATTTTCGGTTTTGTCGTTAGTGTGCATATGAAATTGGTCTAATGACATGTGCTTTTAGAAATAGCTACCACGTTTTATTTGTTTACCAGTCTCCATTTTCTTACCATTGTCCAGAGTGTTTATTTTTTGAAATGACATAGCTCCATCATCCTCCAATTGCTAATGATCATATTTTGAGCACGTAATTAAGTTTAAAGTTGAGTTTTCGGGGAGCAATAAAGTTTATCCAGTCACTCTTGAGGTTTTGAGAAATATAGTATATTCAGACAACCTGATAAGAAGTTGTCCCGGAAATTTAATTTTCGATTATGAATATACATTTTGACTAAAAATATTTTGCTTAGAAATTAGATTTGAATGAGAAGGGAGAAAACCCCCCTGAGAAAAAACTTGTCCGTTAAATGATAAATATGACATAAGAAAATTTCTTTGGCATTTCGAAATATTTTGTTTACTCAGCAAGAACTTCGAAAACTTCAACCACGAGCAATGTTTCTAAAAGATATCGATTCTCCGCTTTTTACGTGAGTGACATGAAAAATATTGTGGAATTTTAGACATAAAAGAACAAACCTTTGACAGGCTTGCTTCAAAATGGGCAAAAAAGAAAACTCTATCCCTAGCTTTGATTTCAGCTGAAGCCCATTCCATTCATGAGCAGCTTCGAGTGGAACGCTTTCCATTCTATGGCTTCCTTTTGGTGGAGAGCAGGGACCGTAGCAACGCATTCCACGAGCTCGGAAATCTGTTGCGTCAAAGCAGCGAACGATAGGCGAGGGAACGATCGCGCCCTTTTGCCGATGAAACCCCTCCCTCTGTACAATGACCGGTCGTAACTGCAACTGTGATGGGGAAAGCAGCTCTCGATGGAAAACATGGATGAAAGCAAAACATCAAAAAGGTAGGAAATCTGCATTTCGCAATCCAGCCTTTGGAGTGAATAGTTAATCAAATTATCAGAGAAAGACCATATTCCCTCCTTTCTGCTTCGGTTGAATACCTCAGTACTAAACATTAGAACTAATAATTTTGTGACTGTTTTTCAACATTTTTCAGACATTTTAGGCAGATATGCATTGAACAAAATTGCCTTGCATTGCAAAATATGCATTGAAAAAATCACCAAGTATTCTTTCCCTCACCTTTTAAATCAACAACAAATTAGTTTCAAAAATCTATATTTTGGGCACACCTAACCTGGCAGTATTGTGAGAAATTATGAGCTCCACTTATAACGCAAGCTTGCGGGGAGGAGGGGGGGGGTATCCGTGATTGCAGTAACTCTTGCTAGAAGTAGGAAGTAGCGAAAATTCTATTACATTCTTCGGTTTTAACTAGTATCATTTATTTTCCCGAGCTTTTCTTAAAATATTAGGAATCCTTTTTCTTATATCAATAAATAAAACTACATTTAAGGTGCAAGAATATTTATAAGACGGTTTTTATACCATGTTTTCTACATCATGTATCTCTCAATAAAAACGGAAAAAAAAAAAGAAAGAAAAAGGATTTTCACCGTCGTTTTTACAATTTTGCAATGAAAAAAAAAAGCTAACACTTTTTTCATAAAAGCCGCTTATCACTCATATTTCGCACCCCAGTGAGCTTTGACCACCTGTAGAGCTCTCCTGAAAAGACCGCTTTTAAAAACTTAATATAAAAATGATTCAGCCGATAAAAAATTCCCTTTCTCCTCTCCTCCTCCCCCTCCCAAAAAAAAGAAGCCACAGAAAGTAAAATTGACAAATCTCAAAAAAATGACGCCTGAAGCATATGCGGCCCATAATCATAGATATTTACGCGTGAGAAAATTCACAAAAGAAACGACCAGAGCACAAAAAAAGAGAGAAATCTTTGCCGAAGAGTTCTATTTGGATACTTTATCCGAAAGCTCTTCCTTAAAGAAAGCGAGGAAAAAGAAATATAATCCAAGTTTTAACAGGAGAAAATGCATTGAATTTCGAAGCGATTCTCTATTGTGGATCCGTGAATCGATGCAGAAAATCAGAAAAAGGATTTTTTACAAGATAAGAATCCATCCCGGCTGCTTTTTTACAAAAGCGAACAAGATATGGACATTTTTATTTCTCCGAATATGGATACCATGCAATTACATTTTTGCGGGGGATACTAGTGGATAAAAATAGATTTTTATCCTTCTTTATGTATACATTATAGAATTCAGTCATTCAAATAAAGTTATACGTCGGTTATATTAGGCACTATTTTGTTTTTTTCGGAAGCAAAAATCATTTGCAGACCTACTACTGTAAGTGAATTAGATTTTCTAGAAGCCTTTTATGTTCACAAAAATTAAATAATCTCTGTAATGAATCTTTTGCTGTTCCGCATATCTCTCAAATCTTAATCGATTGGCTCAAATTTACATATTCTGATACGTCAAATATTACCTCAGCACATGCTTAGATCTGATTGGTCCATCTTCTTTCCTTTTTCGTATTTAAACTCTCCCATGACCTTGTTTCATTCCATTTGCTTGCTGGGCACTGAAGAAGGAGGCTGTTGCCTCCGAAACATGTTTGCCCCTTTTAAAACTTTTAATCTTATTTGTGCTTTTAAACGTTGTTTCTCATTTTATCTAATTTACACACAAAGCTATCGCTTTGTAATTAAAGCTTTGTGTACTTAGTAAAAGAGAGAACAAGTATATTGTGAAAAAAAGCTTTTATAAAAGCTTTTAAATTGATGACATTAATGAAGGAAATTCTGGAAAACCTGTATTGTGCGCAAGTTTCAAAAAATCATAACAAACAGTTCTATGTCTGTTTAAGTTCTCATAGATCCTTGTTTGCGTGAAATTCATTTGTTTACCTTACAAAAAATGAGCACTACAAGTAGGAGAAAGTGGGCCCAAGTAAAACTCGCGGAAATAGTTGTGGAAAGGATAAAATATTTCCGACAGGTTAGCAGCAACCTCTATTTAGTGATATTTAAACTAAGTATTTAAAACGATAAACAAACTGTATGTCCAGTCCAAAAAATAAATTTCTCTGAATCAAAGAACAAAGATAAAAGCAAAAAGTATTACAGGTTGTTTTCCAAATATGAAGATACTATCGGGTAATATTTGTGGTTTGTCAAAAAGATTTTCTTGTTAGTTATAAAATGATCAAGTTTCTTTAAATTATCATTTCAAGCATAAATCGAGATCGATTTTTTCGGATATCCAGTGCAGTACTGTATTTAGTTCATATCATTCATGTGAAATAGTTTATTTCGTTTACTTATTCATTTATGTATTAGAAATCAGATACGTATTTCTTTCAGTTATTTATTCATTTTATTTCAATAATGTTCCTATTCATTCGACAATTTTTTTATTCCATTTGTATATTATATCTTAATTCTTTATTTATTTTAAAAATTATTCGTTTAAGGTAGTTCCACTATTAATTTAATTATTCATTGTATTTCAATTTTTATTACATGAACAAATATTTTTTCCATCTTCCAAGTTGAAAACGTTGCATTACAAAAATATTTATTTTTCATTTGCCCCATGGTTCATCGTTTTTTGAGTCACAAAATAAACTACCAAAAATGAAAAATAATATTTTAGCTAAAGTTGCATTACAAAATACATGATTCCTTCTTTTGTATAAATAGTTTTCAAGAACAAATTACCGTTTTGTCCATTTAAAAAAAGTAAGACTATTTATCTATTTCACTTGCTCCACATTTCCCTACTATTGTTCTTTTATTTTTTTTTTTCTTGAGGGGAGGGGTGGGGGGGGAATTTCAAAATCCTGTCAGAACTCTACAGGACATAGTAAGTATAATAAGAGTTTTTTAAAATATTAACGCTAAGTAATTACTTTTTATCACGGGAAGATCAAATTAAAGTGCATCACGAACAACCCAAATTTAAATTGAAAGGGCAAGTACTTAAAGGTGATGCGTGAAAATTTTTGAAACTTATTTTTTACCATGGATGAAGGTTGATAAGTCCATCAGTATCATACACCCTTAGTCTCAGAACTGGTTGGTAACTAAGAATATAACCCCGTTTTACCCGTTGAGAAAAATCCATTAAAATAATAACACAATATTTTTTTAAAAGCTTTTTCTAGAAATTAAAAAAAAATGTCCCATATCACCTTAATCCACTTGCGCCTTACTCAAGTAGCTTTTATTTTCAAAATCAAATACGATGATAAATAAAATGAATATACATAAATTTTTTACTTGAACTCAATTTACAAATTAACTTTATATCGTCAATATAATATTTTCAAATTCAAATCAATAGAGTTCAAACGTTTCCAGCTTCCAAAATGAGTATTACTTTCAAAAGAAAAGTAAATTGCAACCGCTGATTGCTAAACTGTACACATCCCCAGATCGCGGAAAAGTTTTCAGATACAGCAGACGGATCCCTCTGGAATAAATGATGATTAAGGATCGGCTCAGACCGAATTATCCCAAGTGCTATTTATTGCTAATTTTCCTTGCTCTTCTATTAACTATTGCTAAGCTAGGAGGGAAATGAATTACATTTATCCTCGTTTGGTGTGTTCGTAATTAATATTTATGGCTCCTTTATTTGTAGCTGAGAGCAATTCAGTAGCTCTCTGTTAGCCGAAATGAACGGTTGATTTCAAAAAAACGTTTAATCATCAAACAATTTTGAAACTTTTCTTACTGTAATGGATTACGTTTTTTGATAAAACCCTCTTTAATCCGGACTTACTAAACTAGACTTCCTTTTAATCCGGACAGTCATGTAGATGGACAAGGACATCCTTAATAAAAAAACGGGCAATAATATATTTTTGTACTGATCCGTATTTCCCTTTTTTATTTTGGCCACGAATATTTTCTCTTATGGCAATTTTTTCCCTTTCATTTCAATTCTATTAACTGGCACCTTTTTCTTTCTTTCATTTAGTATATTTAGTTTTATTATTATTATTTTTTTATGTTGTTAAAAATTTTTTAAATTCATTTTTAATTTGTTTATTTAGTTCATTTTTATATTTATTTAGATACAATACTTTCATTTCTTTTGTGTAAATATAAATATTTAGTCCAGCCCGCTTAATGGAATAGCCACTTAGCCACGAAAAAATATTCTAATAAGCGGGTTATTCCATTATCCGGGATCAAACTAATTCTTTACAACGGTTTGGTACATTGAAAATATATTACATTAAGCGGTTATTCTTAAAAAATATATATATATATATATATATATATATATATATATATATATATATATATTAGGGTGGGGCGAAAAATAAAAAGTTTTTCAGATCAACTTCTAATAGTTGCCAAAAGTTGTCTTTGGTGATAGTTAGCTTTTGTGCAAAATTTGAAAAAAAATCGGTTAATATCTTCAGGGGGCGCTGCAATCGCAAAGTTTATCCATAGCTTTGTTATGAATTTTATGGTTAAAATATCAAAAAGAATGCCTTTAGCCAGTCTCTTTGCGTTTTTTTTTACTCAAAAGATGTTTCCATGCATTAAAAGCATATGAAATGACTCACAAACATTATTTTATATGATATATTTATATTTCAAAAAAAAATCACTTTTTTTTCACGTTTTTGTTTTTTTTAAATGCTTGAAATATAAATATATCATATAAAATATTTTTTGTGAGTTATTTCATATGCTGTGAATGCATGAATATATCTTATGAGTAAAAAAAATGCAATGAGATTAGCTAACGGCATTATTTTTCATATTTTAACCATAAAATCCCGATAAAAGCTATGATAAAACTTTGCGATCGCAGCGCCCCCTGAAGATATTAACCGATTTTTCTCAAATTTCGCACAAAAGCTAACTATCACCAAAGACAACTTTTGGCAACTATTAGAAGTTGATCTAAAAAACTTTTTATTTTTCGCCCCACCCTAATATATATATATATATATATATATATATATTAGCCACGAAAAAATATTCTAATAAGCGGGTTATTCCATTATCCGGGATCAAACTAATTCTTTACAACGGTTTGGTACATTGAAAATATATTACATTAAGCGGTGTATTCTTAAAATATATATATATATATATATATATATATATATATATATATATAGTGCATATATATATTTTTTTTTGGGCAAAATTATTTTTATTCTGTGTACCAAAATTGATTGTTTACCCACGCTGGTTGTTTGTAAATTTTCACATATGTCATCCCATAATTCGTTAAATGTAACGTTGTTGAATATATACAAAGGGATAGGTGATTCAAACAAAAAAGAGCTAGTACATACTAGATATGAACATACTATACTCAGTTTTCTCCCATGCTGTTTTATACTTCAATATCTTGAATTAAAAGTACAATGTTTACTGTTTATAGTTGTTTATGTATCATGACTCAATCTATAGGTTCTTTTTTGTTTAATTCGCACTTTCATTAACTCCTGTAACCCCTATTAGTGAGAGCATGTTAATGAAGCAGATGCACCCACAGCTCGATCATAGCATCCTAAGACTGCAGTTTCGTCCTAATTGTGGACTCCTCAGTTAGGAATAGCCAGTGATTGAGCTGGAGGCAAAGATCCTCTTATTGTAGCTAAGATAGCCAACAAACTGGTAGATAAAGTGAGACTGTTAAGATAAATTCACTTTATCTACCAGTTTGTTGGCTATCTTAGCTACATTAAGAGGATCTTTGCCTCCAGCTCGATCATTGGCTATTCCTAACTGAGGAGTCCACAATTAGGACGAAACTGCAGTCTTAGGATGCTATGATCGAGCTGTGGGTGCATTTGCTTGAGTTCTGCCTTAGCCCTGGCTTTTGGGCGGTAACTCATTGCACATGTTAATGAAGTTCTACAGCATTTAAATTTATCATTTCTGATTTATACTTCTTTTAAAGATATTTCTTAGGAGAAAAGTTGGGAAAATTATATTATCGCAACGTAAGAAAGACATTTTACTGTCTGTCCATGAAAGCTGCCTTTAGCACTCGCGAACAGTTCCACTTAAAAAAAGGGTATTGGGTTGGGGGGGGGGGGGATAATTTTCCGAAGTTTTCAATTTAAAACTTGCATTTGCTATATCCTTTTGACATATTTAACTAAACTGTATTTGAAATTAGCATCGTTCCACGTTGTTTGATACGGTTCAAAATGCTTTTTATTATTTTTCCCCTTATTGTTGTCTTATCTAATACCCCCATTTTGGTAAGATCAGAGAAGACTTGACGCATGCGTAAATGTGCGAAAAGTTTTGCCCCAGAAGATCAGACGAAAAATGTTTAATCTTTGAAGTAACTGGTGTTATTTTTGTTTATCATGCTTTCCTCTTACATTTAAATGGAATTTTTTTGTTCGTTATTGCATTTTTTTAAATTTGAAGGATTATTTTATAATACAACGCCAGTTTAATATTGTTGAAATGCTTCTGGTTTTAATTCAGCGTTTAGTTTTGTTTCATGACGTATTATGTTTTAAAATCAAGCATTACATTTCAAATTTCAGCAACATTGGTTTTAGCATCATTTGACAAGCAGATTAGATCTTTGTTTTGAATAGTGGATGTTAGAAAATTGATGTCGGTTTATGAGAGTAGAATCGCTTAGTTCCGGACTATTTTTGTGCTCCGAACCATCCTCAACATTTTATGCATCTTGTGCTGTGCCGTAGTTCTATTGTCTTGTCGTTTTTAATACGCTTTTATTAGTTTCACATGTGGGTATGTTTGCATGTACTTTCATCCCCGCTTAATCGGGTAACGGATAAACGAATGCCCCGCTTATACGAATAAAATATCTCGGAACCGAATATTTCCCATGCCATAGACGCAATGTTAAAGATCCCCACTTTATCGAATACCCCGCTTAATCGAATAATATTTATCGGAACCGACAGTATTCGTTTAAGCGGGGTCGACAGTAACTCTGAATAAAAGATAAAATTCACGCTCTTTGCAAACATAAAAGCAATATATTCAACACTATTATTAATGCTAAAGGCTAAACTATATTATTACATGTTGATGTATTATAAGTGTTTCAGTTGTTTGCATGTAACTCTGAATCTTTACTAATATATAAAACTGTAGAGTTTGTTTGTTTGTTTGTTTGAACGCGCTAATCTCAGGAACTACTGGTTCGATTTGCAAAATTCTTTTTGTATTGAATAGTCCATTTATCCAGAAAGACTTTAGGCTATAGTTTGAAAAGATTCGATAAGCGATTCGTTTTTTATTCGAATTCAAGGCAATTTTCTCATAAATCGGCGAATAATGGGGTTAAAAACTACTTGCACATATTAATGTTACATATCGTTGGAAGCAGAAAAATTTTGTCCGTCCTATGCAGTTTGTTCCGATTCTCTAACTTAAACACAGCACGAGTTATTCAATTTTTAAACTTGCCTTTTGCAAGGCTTCACCCGATTTCTTGCAATACTTGGTTCATTAAAACCATCAATAAAAAATAAACTAATTATTCCACAGTTTTGATTTTTACGCCATTGGATAGAGCGATATTTTTAACCCCAGAATTGATTCGACTTTTAGTCGAAGAACCAAGCTTTTATCTCCACTAGAAAAAAAGTTACAAGCGTTTGAACTTTGAGTTCGAAAACCTCTTTCCTGATTAAACTATTAAAGTTTTATTGCGTTGCTATGGCGACATCTTTTAAATTCATTGTTGTGTTCTTTTCTTCATTTCGTTTCTTAAAACATTTCATTTTACGGCGTTTCAACAAGGCAAATAATGCGATCGTCCGTGTTTCACTTGAATTCCTGCATACTTAATGGCTTATATTTTTTTTCTGGTACCATTTTGAAAATGTTTTTCAAATTAAATTGTAATTCATGTTTTTAGCAGGGATTTTTTTTGGCTGCGATCTAAATATTAAAACAACTTTTTTGTTTGGAATTTTGCAATTAATGTTACAGCAAGAGAGCGGTTTGGAAATATTTGTTTTTGGTAGGGAATTGTATTTGTTTATTAGGGAGAGTGTTAAATATGTGCTACTTGACATTGTTTTTATTCCTGAGGAAGCATGTGCAAATAATGCGATTGACTTTTTTATGCGGGAAAGTTTTTTAGCGAGCCGCTTTATCGGTGAGTAGTTTTTTGAAACCGGTTTCGCTAAAGTTTGCTCCCTCCTTTAAATGCGAGCCGCCTTGGCGGCGAGTAATTTGTTTTAAGTTTCCTTACTACTTTAAAGGCGAGCCGTCTTGGCGGCGAGTAGTTTGCTGAAACTTTTCTCGCTACTTTAAAGGCGAGCTGCCTTGGCGGTTATATATCATTATATACCGCCTTGACGGCGAGTAGTTTATTTAAATTTTCATCACTACTTCAAAGCCCGTGCAACGCCGGGCCCCACAGCTAGTAAAAGATAAAATTCACATTCTTTGCAAACATAAAAGCAATATATTTAATACTATTATTAATACTATTAATACTAA
This sequence comes from Uloborus plumipes, assembly GCA_038373865.1. Taxonomy (NCBI): domain Eukaryota; kingdom Metazoa; phylum Arthropoda; class Arachnida; order Araneae; family Uloboridae; genus Uloborus; species Uloborus plumipes. The sequence continues at coordinate 19,352 of JAXGGA010014590.1, forward strand.
TACTACTCATACTACTATTAATACTAATACTACTTATTAGTACTAAAATACTACTACTATATTACATGTTGATGTATTTTAAGTTCATGTAAACTTAGAGAGAGAGCGGATATTCAATAGTTTTGAAAATCAGAGGGAAATCAGTTAGAGTGTCATGAAATATAATTTAAAAGCGTATTTTTTTTAGTTTTTTACTCTACAATTTAAATTATTTCAACATCGGATCCCTGAGTGTTTTTGTTTATTTGTTAGTTTATATTCTTTTACCAAAATTGCCCACCTAAATGACAAAGTCCGCAAGGAAAAGGTTTGGCCGTTGTTCTTTCCTAAATGTAAATAAGACGTCACCTAAAAGACGACACTTTTACTATTAAATATTCTCTTCTATTTGCAAAATTGTTTTGAACTTGCCATTGAAAAGAATCTCTCCCCTTCCCCTCTTTTTACACCAGAGCGTTATTTGCTAATGACTCCGTTGGAGCTTCTGGATGTGCCCAGAGGGAGAACATGGGTGATTTTATTTTGTTAGGTTCAAAACTTCGTAACTGATCTTTCTTGAGTTCTTTTATTTAAGGTCAAGAATTTTTAATAAAATGGTAAATTACGTTAATGTGCTAGGGAAGCTCGTTTTTTTTTTAAGCGATGACTACGTTTCCATAAGAGGCGAATATTTTTCAAATTATGTTAAGTATTATTAAAACTGGATTTTTTTAAAAGTAAAATCCAAATTGTTGGGCTTTCAAACATTTAAAGTGTGATTCGTTATTTGTTAGTGAGATGTTAGGGATATGAAATCGATTCAAAAGTTTAGTTGAGAAATTGTGGCTATACTGCCGTGCTAAGCACAAAAGTCGTATCTGCACTTTTTAACAAAATTGCTTTATCAATACCAGGTGGTTTTTTGTGACGTATTTTACTCCCATACAAAGTTTTATGGTCATTTGAGAATATAAAACATTTTTTTTTAAATTCTGAAAAAGTGTCATCTAAATCAAATACATGGAGGCGCAAAACTTTAAAGAGTTTTTCCTCAGTTTGAGCTCGACTGCAGATACCACTTTTGCGCTTAGCACGGCAGTATACTTCCGTGCTAAGCGCAAAAGTGGTATCTGCACTTGAGCTCAAACTGAGATATTACTCTTTAAAATTTTGCGCCACCATGTATTTCATTCAGATGAAACGTTTACAGAATTTTTTAAAAAATATTTCCCGTTCTCAAATGACCATTTAATTTTGTATTTAGGTAAAATGCGTCACATAGAGCCATCTGGTGGCGATAACTCAATTTCGTTAAAAAGTGCAGATACGACTTTTGTGCTTAGCACGGCAGTATAGTTCATCGTATATCATAATGCATGATACGAAGTTTCATTAAGGAACAGCAAGCCGAAAAACATTTTTTTAACTCATTTTTTTTGCTTTCGTCCTACTGGTATCAAGATGTAAAGTCTTAAATCCGAATGGAGAGAAAAAAAGACTTGGCAAGAAATTGATCACGCAGTTGCAAACGTCTGCATGTGCATCACATCTATCTACAAATCACGTAAAAGAAGTCTGCCGTTACTCACCGAAACTTTCTAAATGTAGCCTCCTTTCTTCAAAATTTCGACAGTATTTAGGACTTCATATTTCGACGACGGCGTTCCAAGGGCAGATAATTTATGCATTAAGAAACAGGTTTTACGATGTTATTTCAATTGCTACCTATTTAAAAGACAAATCATTGCTAGACTATCTGATGGTTTCCCGGTCAGTTATCTTAGCTCAAACCAAAACAACTTGCCTTTAATGATTTTGGATAAACATAACATGGAATGAACGGATTTTTTAAATTAATGAAGCCACTAACAACACAACATTATTGGTAGAAGTACGACCAGGGCCTGATTACCCAAAAGGCTTGGGAAACTTGAGCTTCCCCACAGAAATTCCAAAGGGCTCAAAAATGACAGGAAAACTGTTTAAAAACCCCCAGTTCCCGAATTTTAATTCGATTTTAAAGATAATTTGTTCACAATATAGTTTGGAGCAACTGTGTTACTATGGATTTTTATGCTAATTTTGCAAAGTGATAAATCTTATTCAATGACAAACCATCCTTATTTGCAGAGAATTATAGTGCAAGCATATGGGCTAAACTTTAATTTGAAATTTAGTGGGCCACTTTAGTGGTACAATCTTTGTATCAAGTGAATTATAATAGTACAACCTCTGTAGTAGTACAATCTTTAGTAGTTGAATCTTTGTAGCATTAGTGAGTTTTGTTTCAACGTGCAGAGTTTTCTAAAAATTTTCTTCAAACGAAAAGTGGAAGGCCCCTACAGGCGACTGAGCTTCCCCTAACTTCAGAGGTTAATCGGGCCCTGAGTACGAAGAAACATTTTGCATAAACTTAGTAGAACTCCTGTTCTTAAAAACAAAAATAAAAAGTTTCATCATGAAAAAACATGATCTAGCATCATAAAATTTCTTTTAATATTTTGGTAAGTTTTCTTTTATCTTGTATTGATTCAAAAGAAGCGATTATTGAAAATAATCTCTTTCTCTCTCTGGATGTTTCTCGTCTAATGAATATTTAATGGAGGTAATGGAGTGCACTTATAACGCGCTGTTCTTCAAACATTGTTTTTTTATTTGTATTTCATGTTTCCATCCATAATCCATTAAAATCAAATTAAACTGCGCTAAAATTAATAATGTTCTGAATTAAAAATTATATTTACGAAACAGTTCATAAGCAATCGTCTGCTCGAATTTTTTCAGCAACAAACAAGTCCTTTTAACGTATCTGAATAAATAATTTTGGAACAAAATATTAAGACATTTAGACATGATTTTTTTCCCTTAGCTTACGCAAAAAAAGGTGACACTTTGGAAAAAATGTTTATGCATTCATAGTGTAGTTAATCCACCATCATTACTGTTTTAATGTTGAAAACACTGCAGCTTGGGCAGTCAAATCAAATAAAAACATTCAACATATCTGTATTTAAAATAATGCAGTTGAAGGAACGGCGTTAACATCTAAGATCTCAAGAACAAGTGAAGCTGTTTCTTCGAGATCGGAAAAATGACAATCAAGCAATTACGTGATCTCTTTTTATATATAAAAATTTCTATTATAAGCACTCTCACCTACACGAATTACCAAAACACACATAAATAGGTGAGTTTCAAACATAATAAATTAATACTAAGTTGCAGTTCTTTAAAAATAAAAGTAAAATAAAATAAAATAAAATAAAAAACGTAAAAAGCGAAGTTTGTTACCTACAGAAATTAATACAACTGCAAAATTTTGAAGCGGCAGAGATTTAAAAAATAATAAAAGTAAAATGGTGTGCTCTCTTGAATAATTAAGCGTAAAATAGAAAATAATTCATTGAAAAATAAACAAGAAATACTAGCAATAAAACAGCAAGAATTTCAATAAGATAATGATTGCAATAACTTTTGGCTACAAAAAGCAAGAAAATAAGGACAAGATGTAACTACGGCAGTGCAATAAAGTAAACAAGGAGCTTTAGAAGATCCCAGAGGTGAAAAATACACATATGCAGAAAGAAAGGGGTAAAATTTTAACAAACTCGACATTATTGGAAATAATACTGAAAAATATTAAACAGATAATAAATCAATTAAAATTATCTTTGAAGAAGGGCACACAGACACAAAATTAAATAAATAGTAAATAAACCTTTACTTTGGAAGAAATTTATAACTGATTCGAAGAGCATTGATAGCCAACCTATAAAAGTTGAAAAGTAGGGACATGTTAAGTTTTTTGGGGAAAATGCCAAAAAAGTATATTTGCATGCCATTATTCTTCCGCGCAATGTAGAATAATGGGCAATGAAATTTAAAAATATAGTGTAAGTTTTTTGTTTCTGGTGAGCGATGATGTTTGGAAGTAGGGTGCATCGTAAACAGTGCTAGCCATTTCTGGCTCTGAGATGAATCAAAAGGACAAAATTACTTTCTAGAAATGTTTATATATTAATAGTTTTCTAATTAATGAGTGAAAATACAAAATTACTATTCAATAAATTGTGAAATTCAAGCCTTTAAAGTATGACTTATTTTACCCCTCTAGTACCATATTTTATCCCACGCTATGGGGTAAAAGAAGTCATCGACAAAACATTTTATAACTTATTTATCAGTATCAATATTTTGTTTTTTTTTTTCAGAGATATTTCACTTCAAATGTCGTAAGGAAGATTAATTTGCATATTCTGAGCATTTATTCATTGGTTGAATCAATACATTTTTGCTGACAAACATTGAAAGTAAAATTGCTCTGTTTTGACATTTTTTACCCCACCTGACCCCATAGAAGGGAGAATCTTGAAGCGTTTTTTCCTAAATTTGCATTTCTAAAAGATAAATTTGTTCAAAACTTCAGCGAGTCCTATAACAAATGTAGTAATTAATTTTAGCAAAACCGAATTGCAGTTTCACTATAATCCAAGCAACATCTAACAGAGTATTCCATTTGTACTCGAGAATAATCGAATCAGAAGCAAAGATGTACGGAATAAAGTTTTCATGACTAAAATTAGTTTTATTGCACTGCCGTAGTTACATCTTGTCCTTATTTTCTTGCTTTTTGTAGCCAAAAGTTATTGCAATCATTATCTTATTGCAATTCTTGCTGTTTTATTGCTAGTATTTCTTGTTTATTTTTCAATGAATTATTTTCTATTTTACGCTTAATTATTCAAGAGAGCACACCATTTTGCTTTTATTATTTTTTAAATCTCTGCCGCTTCAAAATTTTGCAGTTGTATTAATTTCTGTAGGTAACAAACTTCGCTTTTTACGTTTTTTATTTTATTTTATTTTATTTTACTTTTATTTTTAAAGAATTGCAACTTAGTATTAATTTATTATGTTTGAAACTCACCTATTTATGTGTGTTCCCATTGATTCTACTTAGTCATGTAACTATTCCTTTAAAAATAGTCTCACTATTTGAATTTACGTCAATTTCATGATGGAAGGATTTTAGGAGGAAATTAGTTTATCGTTTCAAGTTTATTTGGTTTCCGATTTAGTTTTGGATTTCTTGCAGTTTAAATGGTTGATCGTTTTTTTAAGTCTATTGTTTTATTAGCCTGATCTTTAAGAGTAAATAAACAAAGTACGAGAACTTATTTTATTTCATGATTTGAGAATACGTTTACTCGATAGCAGTTTAACATTTTTTTTCTTTTACATATTTATCTCAAAAAATAAATAAATACATCAATAACATTCAATAAAACAAATTAATAAAAAATAAAAGTAAAAGTAATTTAAAAAAGAAAAAAGCAACGTTGTCTGCACTTGTTGGTTAACCACACGGCCGTCATTTCAAGTTTTTCCAGGGGGAGGGGTCAAAGGGTACAAACACAATGCAATTTCGTCGAAAAACAACAAACCACGCCCACTTATATAAAAATACATTGATTTCTCAAAGTTTGGGTGGGGAGGGGGAATTGACCCCCCTGCCCCCCACAAATGACGGGCCTGGTTAACCAACTTGTCGACGTAGGTAAAATCTGCTAGAAGAAGGTAAGTCTTTAAAATAGCAACAACATTGCAATATGCATAAAAAGTTACCTGTAATACAAAAAGCAAAGAAATTAAACCAGCTACTGTTTTTAATTTCTTTTTCCGTATACCGTCGGATGCCAAAAAACCTAAAAGAAAATAAAAAACGACCCCCTTCGCGGAATTTATTATATAACTGCAAAAGATTTTTTCTAAAAGTAAAGAGAAAGAAAATATAAATTCAGCAACCGGTGATGAAAAAGTATCAAGTTTTAAAAACGTGTTCGACGACGAAATAGCTTATTTCTAACGCAGCTCAAGTTAGAAAATTTAAATTTTATCAAAGATTAGCATAAGTAATTTTATTCAATAATATTATAATGTATTCTTAAAATAATCCGGTTCCAGCAGTTCGTTAATGGAATGACAGTTTCAACAATGAGTTCTTTAATTATGCATTCCGGTAGTTTGTTCGAAATATTGAGGAGCGCACATAATTGATGAGCTACGATGGTCATAAAGCAAGTTAGTGGCAGCATTTAAAAGACAGAAATTCCCCTTTGGTCGATTATCTTTGCGCTAGGAAGCAATAAAAAGGAAATCAGAATTTTCTTTTACTTGTAACTCATTATGAAGGACTTTTACAACACGCCATTAATGAATTTTTTTTACCATTCCATTCCGAAAATGGCGACTTCAGAAAGTTAAAAATACACTCGATTTTATCCATTTCTAAAGATATATTAGGATGTTTGACAAGTTGGAGAGCTTCAGGGGCCATCAATTATTGTTTAAAAACGTGTCTGCTTGACATCTACGAGAATAGTTCTACTGATCTTTAAATACTTTTCGATACAATCGCTTTTAGATAAGGAATCCTACTCATAACTTTGTTTTGTCAGTTGATGACAGCATAAAGAATTCGATCAAGTTGCCATTTTCATTTATTCTATTCATCTTTAAAGATATTTGTTCTAATAAATGAATGTTCATAAACAAATTGGGTGACATTTATTTGGTCCGTAACTTAATATTTATGTCAAGACATAATTTGCCTTGAAGGCATTTGAATTCATTGCAAAAATCATTTAAATGAACAAATAGTTTCACCAGTAAAGGGGAAATGACGTTCATCAGCATTGGGCTTTAGTAATTACAAAGGTTTGGTTAAGGTAAGTGGGCCCTCTTATTAGAACTGTTCGTTTTTAAAGCCTTATACAAAAGTTTTACGGTGTTTTACGGTTTAAGCAAAACAGCTTAAATTTCTTGACTTATTTTATCTTGGACATTATTAATGAACACAAGTTCAGCATTATTTCCGAAAAAAATACTTTAAATATTTTTAACCATCGTATTCTTTACAAAATGTCGTGGGGGACCCACTTACCCCGTAGGAAGGGGTAAGTGGGCCACCCCCCATTCATTTATATTTAAAGCGAGCATATTTTGGAAAGGGGTTTATGGGTTCTAACTGACGAAGTATTCAGTATTGTAGTAAGGAATATTTTTCTGTAAATGTATCCATTAATGAGATATCTACTTACATTTAAATGTGCATGACAGAAAATTATAAAGCGGAATACAAAACAATTGGGTCTGTGAAATGCATTAAAAGCCGTTAGGCGTATTTTTTGCTTTTACATATAAATTAATGTTGATCAAACATAATGGAGTCGATTAAGATCAATTTTGGTAAAGTAGGAAAAAAAAATATAGATTGGAAAAAAAATGGAAACACCTAATGGCAGCGTCTAACTGAAGATTTCTTTGTCGGAAACGTTATCATTTCATCCACAGTTAATAATTCTAACATCACCTACATCCAACCGATAAAAAGTAGCTATTTCTATTCTTTCTATCAAATTTTTCAGCATTTTTACTTTCTTCTATATTTAATATATAGAAGAAAGTATTGGTTTCGTGAAAATTTTCGAATGTCGAATTTTGACGGATTTGCACGTTTTGAGGTGCGCTGAGTCCATTTCGACCATTTTTGGAAAATGTCTGTCTGTCTGTCTGTCTGTGTGTGTGTGAGTCTGTATGTGTGTGACCAGTTTTTGTGGCCGCGCTAGAGCAAAAACTACTGCATGAAATCGAACAAAAATTTTTGCACATATGTACCACCATGTGAACTGGTGCACCTGACTTTTTTTAGCGAATTCCTCCAAGGGGGGTGGAGCAATCGCACGTGTTCTGCGCGGGGGTGATTGCTATATCTCAGGAAGTAACCAGCGGAATCAAACGAAAATTGGTCCATAGGTAGACCCTACTGAGTACAGGTGCTGATTCAATTTGTTTGTCAATATCTCCAAGAGGGGTGGAGCAATCGCACGTGTTCTGCGCGGGGGTGATTGTTTTCATTTGTATCATATTTTAAAATTCGACCTTCATAATACTTTATGGTTTTCCTTGATGCAAGTTTCTCAAATACATAGTTACAAGCTTTGGCAGTTTTTGTTGCTAAACCATCAATTTTTTCTAGGTCTCCATAATTATCTTTCATTTCATCGTAGAAATTGCTTCATCAAAACTGCTTTTTATTTTGAAATCATCATTATTATGAGGGGGCCCACTTACACCATAGTGAGGGGGCCCACTTACCCTAATAGCGAAAAACCAAGGGGTAAGTGGGACCCCTCCCCTTAAATATTTATTAATAATACGTTGCATAAAAATTCTTATTTCAATGTGTACTTTAGTTTAAACTCTACAAGAAAACTTGATGAACATAGAAAAAATAATAAAAACTAACAAGAAAACAATTCTTTGAAAAATATTGCTTGAACTCGCAAAAAAATTTTTTTTGGAAATTTTTTTGCCATAAATTTATGATCTGAAAAAAAGTTCCATGAAACTCAAATATATGCAAAAGCAATCACTGTGATGAAATTTAACATGATCAGTACAAAAAAGTATAAAAACTATACGCGTAGTTCAGTTTTAAGGGGGTGGCCCACTTACCCCAGTGGCCCACTTACCCTAACCAACCCTAATATGAATCATACTATTTTCTGTTTAATAACTGTCACTAATGTCTAAATAAAAAATGATGCTTCTGAAATAAAAATATAAATCTGAAAATTTATTTATAACAACTATTTTACGGTACCGAATAAGGCTTTTTACACACAGTTCACCATTTATTTTGTTGCTGCCAACCCAAGACTGCTAAGCAGAGTCACACCACCTCCATGAATTCAAAAATCGATAGAAAGTCCAAAAACAATAAAGGATTCTGGAAGATGTATTGTCTGATTTTCTGAGATAAAACCTTCCGCGTATTTACGCATGTGTCAGGTCTTCTCTGATCTTACCAAAATAGGAGTGATAGGTAAGATAACAATAACCCAGGTAGCACAAAAAACGCTTAAACGTTTTATAAACGTTTTTAATCCGTTGTCACAACGTTAATAACCATTTTACAACCTTTAAAAAACGAAGTGTGCTACTTGGGAAGGGGAAGAATAATAAGAAGCATTTTGAGTCGCATCAACCAACAATTATGTTAATTTCAAATATATAGTTTAATTGAATATGTCAAAAGGACAGCAAAAATACAAGTTTTGAGTTGTAAACTTCGGAAAGTGCCCACTCACAACCCACCACCCCTTTTAAAGTGGAATGGTTTAGCGAGTGCTAGACGCGGTTTTCACGGACGGACAGCAGTCTTTTGTGAAACTTAAACAAGCTAAGACATGGCCCAGGGGAAATGATTTTACAGTATACCAGTGACATTCAGGAAGAATCTTGCTGAAAATTAGGAGCTTTGATATGATCATCCATGAAACGCGAATAGCCAGTTTAATACGATCTTGACTTGAGTGAAAAGGGTTCCCCCAGACTTCTTGCAAAATAGCTTAGCTCTATCTTTGAAAGGGATGAAATATCCTGAATGTACTAGGGTTCGCGCCTTCTGTAACATATTTAGCTAGAAAATAGGTTCCTTCAGTGCTATCCAACTTCAAGTTGGGAAGGAGTCCATTGAAAATGAATGTGTTCCAAAGAAAGTCTGCCAAGATCTAAGATGTCCATGATAGTCCGATCGTCGACTGTTATTCAGTTAGAAAGGTGTTCAATAACATTTCTTTGGTACAGCATACGAAAACATGTATAAAAAATTTACATTATGCTGCTTTTTTTGGGGAATATTTTGATAATTGACATTTTGGGCGGGATCCAAACCTTGAGCAATAATCGTTCCAATATCTGGCTACAACGGCAAAGCAGACATATTAAATAATTTGGTGAAAAATCGAAAAAGTTGTCTCAGTTATCGGACTCTGCTTTTTACTTTTGACTAAGCTTTGTATTTTCTTGAGAAATAAGAGGAGTTGTTTGCACAGTTGTTAACGGTAGAATCCGGAGATATTCACTCAGAACGAAATCGTAACTCGATCATTGACTGTTGAAGTGCTTCACACTCAATTATTCTTAATCTATTGCACTCTCTAATATTTTTCACAGAACAACATAGAAAAATGCGTATCTGAGTTGAAGAATACAATAAATATTTAGCCTTTTTTTCTGGTGCTATTACTAAGTTTTGTTTTCAAATAAACTGCAAGCCTTCAAAGCTAATTTCAATAAACCCCTATTGAGCAAGAAAATTGTTGAAGTGAACAAATTGTTTCCGTAAAACGTGTTTCACTGTCATAGTAGTGCCAATGCAGAGAAAAAAATCCAACCCCCTGTCTGTCTTGCGACAAGCGTCTCATCTGTAATCCAGTTCGTTGTACACGACGTGTGATTTATTTTCATGGAATTATGTCACTGTTTAATAACCACTAAATCCGAAAAAACTACAAATACTTCAAAAACTCAGGGTGGGGCCAGCTTCTGGTTCAGAACGGGTACTTTTCAGAAAGGGAGGGGTGAAGTGCAATTTTGTGCGAAAACAGGAAGAGGTGTTTCGCGATATTTTCGAAACAACGTAGAAAATATCGCGACAACGTATCCCAACAACGTAGTTTTAGGGTATATTTGGTCGTTTAGGGTGGGGGAGGGGGAGTCATGGCCACAATGACCCCTGCTCTGGATCCGCGCTTGGAACCCATTTATGTGTCATATGAACCACTGACAGTATGATACTCTCAAATGTGTGAAACGAACAGGATCAGATGTTTTCGCATAACAAAAGGCTTTAACACTTAGAATTTGATATTGAACAGTTTGCATAATGCACTCACATTGCAAATGCGTGTACCTAAATTCATTAAAAAAATAAATTTGGTACATTTCTCTTTAAATTCTTGTAGTGTTCAATACGTGTAGTAATTCTGAAAATATGATTTTTTTAAATCGGGTTCATCATTTGTACACTGTAAAAAATGAATGTTGTTTTTACAGTATAATACACAGCTAATTTTACATTAATAAACTGTATTTTTTTTAATTTTATAGTCATAAACTAAAAATCGCTAATTTTGCAGTACTGAACTGTAAAATTGCTAATTTTACAGTTTATTACCGTGTATTTTACGGTTTTAAACTGGAACCTCTGCTGCTCAGTATTATATTGTTGTTTTACAGTATCATACAGCTAAATTTTGCGGCAATAAACTGTAAAATTGCTAACTTTACAGTAAGAAACTTTAAAATTGCTAGTTTTACGATTTATTACTGTGCATTTTACAGTTTTAAATTGGAACCTCGACTGCCAGTATTATACTGTAAAAACAGCAGTTCATTTTTTGCCGTGTACTCGCCCTGTATTTATGATGGAGGTTTGAACTTGGTCTGACAATCCGATGACCAAACATGTCCTCCAGGGATTTCAGCGTCCTTTCGAGAGAGTCGGGTATAAAGTCGATCGAGTAGAGACGAATCCCCCTCCTCTCTATCTTCCAACCAGGAGGGAGGGAGGGAAGGGGGAGAGGGCAGGTGATAAGTCGATTGTTCCACGGCGCGTGTCTATTCGAACGATAGGGCCTCTTAGGCGGCCCGTTCCTCCCTTATTTCCTGGAATTTATTTTCAGAATGGACCTTTTATTCCTTCTGTTCTTGGAATAACCGCTCTTCAGGAGCGGCAAATAAAAAGAGATTTATAACTTTGATCGAGGAAATGCTCCATCCTGCTAATCTGTGAAAATTAGATGCCCCGCAATGAGTCATTTATGGCGTAATCAGTCAGTTAAGATTTAGAAAATTGCTCACATTTTGCATTGAATGACAATTAAATTACGAATTTAATTCCTTTGATCTAAAACCGTACAGCTATATATAACTACTTTGTTTTGAACAATTGAAGGGGCAAGTGGATAAAGGTGATATGTGACAATTTTTTTAATTTTTGTAAAAGCTTTCTAAAATAATAATAATAATAATCATAACAATAATATTACCTCATCGATAGTGTTTAAAATAAATGTTTGACTTTGAATGAATCGTGCTGAACTAAATATGATTTTCATATGTCGGTCAAACAGTTGTAGACGATTACAAGAAAGATGTTAGAGAGGCTGCGCTGGAACAAATATGCACTTTTCCACCAATTTTTTTTTGAAAAAGTTATTGCACTAACCATGCGAAATTTTCTACAGTACACGAAAAAAAGCTGTTTGATAAATATTTAACCGAGTTTGTCGTTTCTATGTTCATTATTTGCAAATTAGGTGCCAATAACCGGTTGTACTTCAACTATTAGCTTTTAGAGACTAGTGTATTTATCTGTGGGATTTTCTTCCACCTTTAATGGAGCTTTCAACTTTTTATTTTGTTCGGAAGTGTTTTACGCTTTAATAAAACTTTTC